>JAQFYB010000058.1:0-97478 GCA_034694085.1 Pogonognathellus longicornis
GAATAAATGCAAAAAGTTAAGCTAACGTGATTTGTGGGTGAAAAGTGACGTGAAAGTGACGAGTGTAAACATAGCGTGAGGGTAGGTGGATCTCTTGCAACTAATTAAGTGACAAAACTTCAACTCGTCTTTCATTCAGGTGGCAAAGTGGAAATACATGGCAGACAAGCACTTGCTGTACTCTGACATGTTTATTTGTCACAATGCGTTTGGTTCCTATAGGTAAGTAATATAAAATTCTTTCGTATAGACATCGTGAATTGGGTTTATGAATCATTTACGTTATATTATTACTCTTTGCATTGGCTCTTATGCTTATATTCTTGGAAATTGTAACAAGATCGTCAAAAATTCCTTAATATAAAGAATTCTAAGTAAACTTAAATTTTAAGTACGACCGAAATGTTATTGTATCATTGCGAAAAAATATTTTATTCTTAATACTTCCTGTTTAGGTTACGACCATTTAAGATCGACGAAAATTCCTTTAATATGTAGAATTTTAAGTAAACATTATAAGTACGACTGAAACGTTATTGTATCATTTGCGAAAAAATATTTTATTAATATTTATTTCCTAATTAGATCCAGTTTTCTTCGTTAATTTCAAATCATGTTGTACTGTTGGGGTATCGTCAGACACACTAGCAGTAAGTTGACATAGTGAGCTGAAGTTGAGCTTTTGTCTAATAAATGGAAACTAGCAAAGTTATTTTTCGCCAGATCAAGAAAATAAAAATTTACATCTACATCAATGTCTCAGACTCAGAACTACCCACATTTTCCAGAATATTTTCTTTTACTTGACCTATAAACCTGATGATGTGTGTTACTTGTGAGGAAAATATGATTTAGGAAATAATAATGCAGATGGATATTTGTTAGTAAATTTCTATGTAGTTCAAATTTAATTGTAAAATACTGAAGGTTATAATAAAATGTATCTTCACTATCTAACACCTGTATTTCGTAAGCTATCTTTTTAGTTAACGTGATGTAGCTATGTATATTTTGTTTCTGCATTGACACCTCAGCTTTTTAACTTTTACTTAAGGTTATTATTTTGTATACAATGTGACATAGAAGCACCTACTCGAAATAGCTCATCTATGAAAAACTTATGTAAATTATCTTTGCAAATCAACTATATGTATATAGTATTCTTGTTCAACGTATCTTTGCTTGTCACTTGACAACAAACGGAGCAAGAAGACAAAAAGGCGAATAATGTAGGAAAATTGAAAATATATTGTGTATTAGTGTCGCTTTAAGTTTCTAGTGTAGAATTCATGGTGTTGAACAATAGAGAACATAAATGTGTGTGGATTGAAGAGAGTCTACTAGTATAAGTAAGAAAATAGAGCGGTGTATGTGGAAACGTCATATTGTTGTCTGTGTATGTATGAGAATATGTGTTGTTGTTGAACATTGAAGAGCGTCGTCTACTCGGAAGTTGAGAGAGAGAGCATGTGAAAGGAATAGGAGGAATAGCAATGTGGCTGGTTGATGTGAGTGAGTGAGTTGAGGGTTGATGGGAGGGCAAGCAGATAGGGAGGATGGAGGAGTCACACAAATACACAGAAAGGAATCCCACTGCACTACTACTAGTACATACAGTATAGAATAATACTAGCAGGTTGCTTTTGCTGGTTACAATTCCTTTCTGTGTATAAATCCCGAGTCTTATTTCTAAGTGTTCCTCTTACTCTTACATTTACAGCTGCTCTGGTTCTGCTACCAGTAAAATGTACGGGAAGAGTATTCCGCTCTCATATCCGGGTATTCTCCCGTTTTTACACGGACACAACCACTCACACATAGACATCCAGTCTTAACACACAAGTAAGGTATGGACATGAATGTACTACATGTGCAGAACTCTCTGTCTCTGGTTGATGCTGGTTGTGTTGTGTTTGTGTGTGTGGAAGGCGGTTTTGTACAGTACAAAGTGTACAAAGTATAGCCTGAGTGTTGTAAAGCTTGAGAGTGGTATACATACACTCTGAGAGAGAGAGAGAGACCTGTGAGTTGCGACCAGACTTGACTTGCCTTGGCCAAACCAAGCCAGACCAGATCTAAACCGAGAAACCCCAAGCGAGATTTTCTCAGTGTTTTTCCCAGTCACCAGAGAGAATAAAAGCCTACAGGGACTCTCCTATGAAAATTTCACCATACGCGATTCACTCTCGAAGCAGGAGCATAGCTGTAGTTGAACTCTCTCTCTCTTCTCTCTGTGGCCCTGTCTCTCTCTCTTTGTGAATCTTCTCCTTCTCAAATCCTATAAACTCCGTACAGAGACGAGAAGACCATACAAGGCACATACTACTTACTTACTAGTACACATAGTACACATACACATACATAGACAGAAAGAAGAACAAGAACTTGAAGAACAAGTAGAAGAAGACCTGTACTTTGGTTTGCTGACTGTTTCTGACTCCTCTCCGGCTGCCTGTTGTTGTGTTGTTCTATTCTCCGGGTCCCAAGGTGCTCCAATTACATCAACGCCAAAGCAAAATCTTGTAAAACTCTTCAATTGCTCCAAGTGCTCAACAAGCCTTTGTGCCCCATTCCCTAACTTATTACTGGCGAAAGTTCAAGAGGTTATACTACTTACTTCTTAATACTTTAAAATAAACATTCACACACCACCATCTCATTAATTCTTGGACAGTCTCAACTCAACACAACAACAAACACAAACAATAACAGCAACAAACTCAGTGCGAGTGCATTGCTAAAAGTAAGAGTCAGCACTACATCACAAGGAGACTCAACGTGGTAAAGAGTTACTACAGGCAAAGCATTATAAAAGTATTATACATATTTACCAGAGTATATGTAGGTAGTAGTCAAAGTATACAAGTCAAACACAGTACGCAAAAAGAAGAGTACCGACACACCACCAGAGAGACAACCTTAGTTCCTCTGTGTAGATGAACAAACAACACACGCATTATTTATATACGGCAACACCAAGCACGTGCTTTCACTTTGAACGCTTGAGAATTCCATTCGACACTCGTGTGGGGAGTTTTTACTTCAAATGTGTGATCTCTTCTTTCTAAACCAATTCTCTCGTGAATTTTTATCAACAATACACTCATTAATGCACTTGTTGACAACAAACAACATTTATAACCACGGGGTTAACTGAGAAACATTCTCATGTGTATTGTACTGTACTAATTGCTTACTAATACACACAGTAGCACAGAAAATGAACTAAATCTTCTTTAAGTTTTATAAACAAGTATTTACTTTCAAGACACAGACAATACTGTAAGTCAAAGTCGAGAATAAATTGTTGAACGAATTCTGTCTGTGTTTCTGTACATTTACAATCAATTCGTATAAGTAAGAACGTGAACATTTTTGACATTGTGAGAAATGTGTGTTTTTATGATAAAAATGACTTGTTCGAGGTGTTCTGTTTAATTGTGAGGTACATTGAATATACTTTTGGTGTTTAAGAACATTTTTGTATACTGTGACATTGTAAGCACAAGGAGACTTTATATTAGACTATTATATTGACTTGGTTGTACAGATAGTAAGGTTCACAGAATTTAGTGGTGAATCGTTCCTGTGAGATTTTTACTGTATACTCACGGAAAAGAGAGAAGTGAGTGACAATGATGATGTTTGGACTGCATCAAGATTTGGGCGGACATCAGCCGCGAGGTCCTAGTTTGAAAGAAGAACCGCTTAGTGCTCAACTTGCGCCCAGACCGTGGATGCAACCGACGATTGTTGATCAATCCAAGTAAGTACATCACTATTTATACACACAAACTACTTAGTATTTACATGCACCTGTCCATATTTCTCTTTTTCTAAATTTCAAGCCTTCTCAAGTCTTCAATTGATACAGTTATGTACGTCAAAACATTTTTATAAGTCCTATTGTTTTAATAATTAAGGTAGTAATTGTAGGTTGAAACGGTCTAATACATTTCGGGTTAAAATGCACAGACAATAGTTATTAGACACAGATGAGTGTTTACGTAAATGTGCCAATTTTAATTAGAACGTTCTAAACAGGATTAAGTAATAAAATGTGGAAAAGGACGGGAATTACTAGAATGAGACTGAGCTATACCGTGATTGTCTCAATGTGAACGTACTAAAAGATGTAACGTTGTAAAGGAATGCTCCGAAAAGCCATAAAAGAAATAAAAGATAATGCTAGAATGAGAATTAAAGAGAAAAACATAAACAATTCTGTCAAATCGAATAAAAGGATTTTCGGATCAATTAAAAGCAGAAGCGGTATAATTTTCAAGAATGTAAGTACCTATAGGTATCTGTATATAAACTGTAGACGCAGTCGTTGTATACACTACACACACATACAACTGTAATACAGTTACAAAGTTACAATACAACAAGTAAATTCCATTACATTGAATGTTTTCCATGTAAATATACATTTGTACGGTATAATGTTAATGTATCTACAGATATATCTTGTTTAAGCACAAAGTAATACATTGCTAATCCTAATTGGTCTAGTTGTGCTGGAAAATGAGTTAAGAAGCTAACCAACAAAGACGTCTGTAGCATAGCGCTTATGTATTTATACTCAGCCATATATCTCTCCCTGTGTATAAAGTCTGCCATAGACTTTAGTATTAAATGCCACAATGCTAGTAGTCTAGTGGTAGCAGTAATCGGAAAAAGAAGAAGAAGACGAGTGGAGTAAACAGAAAGTAAAAGCCGATGTAGACAGAATGTTGTAAGTGTGTGTGTACACATTATAACATGAGGATGGGTTCTGTTCACTATAAAATAATAATATGCCATACTAATGCAAAAGGAATAAGAAAAGAAGTGCCGAGGGAAATATCTGCGGAGGGGAGGTCGAGAAACAAATTAAAGTAAGACTAATTTGGGGCGTCTTAAATTTTTATTTAATGGGCAATTTCCTCCTTTTCATAGGGTTCCGTTGATTCTTCCAATGTTTCTCATGTAATTCCAAAGATATCTCTTACATAATATCAAGTACTATACACTCACACAATGTATTTTACAAGCATTTCTATCTCACTAATATTAAACCATGTAATTTTTAGTAATAGTATTAAAAGGTATTTTATAGACAATACTACTAGAAGTATATACCTACATAGTAGTGCTAGACGATTTCCTGAATTTAAATCTAGTATTTATTTCTGTTAATTTCATTAGAATACTTTTCTTCGTTAACTACTACTAGAGGTACTATGTTGTTGTGTTGTAGATTCTAGACTGAGAAATTAATCGAGAATTAAAATAATCCAATTAGACTGAGAATTTCTTGTAGCAAGTAATTCCTTGGTTGGTTGCAGTTGTAGTAATTGTAATTAGAATGAGATTACAATAGAAAAGAGCCTAAAGTTTAGGTGGAATGAGTGTAGTATTTGTATTTGCGGTTGATGTGATGATGTGACTGGAGAAATGGAGAATGGTAGTAATATATCGTCTGGTCTGAGAACAAAGTGCGAACACAGGGAAAGAGTGTGAGAGTTGAGATCCGAAAAGAGATAAAAGAGAAAAAGCCCCGTGCTGAAAGAAAAGACGGGAGTATATACTCACCTTAAAAACCTTAACACAAGTATCTGTATATTATTCTTCTAAGAGTAACTTAGATCGAGTCAGAGAGCTATAAGTACATACAAGACGTACAAGGGAAGAATAATATAAGACTTACGGATAAATCAAGGAGTGGGTACTACTTTAGTAGTGTGTGTTATAAATGTAGTAGGAATGTATACGTACGTTGTTGTAAATGCGGGGAAGCTATATACAAAGTAAAAAAGGAAAGATAGCCTTTTTGGTGTCATTTAGTTGAGTTGATGTTGTAATGTTAGTTTAGAAGACTTTGTGGGCAGACAGAAGACTCTTTAGTCGCTGTGTGTGTGGTTAGACTTTAGAAGAACAATGAATGTGCGTGTGTTATGCTAAAGTAAAGCAAGTTAAGACTCGAGTTTTTTTACACACAAAAGAACACATCATATACCTAAACAGTAGAGTTGAGTTTTGTTTGGGAGCTATGTACTTACTATATAAGGTGCTGGGCTTCTTTTTGGTTTATTTTATAGTTTGTAGATATATCAACTAACGAACCACTTTCTTTTCATATTAAGTGTATAGGATATAAGTTTCTTTTTCGGGTAGTGTGTGGATGTGGAGAAAAAATGAATTGAGATTCGGCAAGTCAATTCTCAATCGACTCATTTTACCCCAAGAAGGTTTTTCATAATGGGAATCAAGGGAATAATTGGCCACAACGCTTTTCCACACACTCATACACACACAAATGGCTCTTTGCTACACAAACTGCTCTTGTGTCTTAGTAGAGTTAAACTAAAGAACTTGTAATGTAATGTAATGTAGCATAATGTTCATTCAAAAGGCCAGCAGACTCGGATTCAGATTGTCTTGGCTTCCTTTGACTTGGCGGAGGAAGGAATAGTGGGAGAGTATGTATATACGGACTACGAGGCGGTAAATGGAGTACTAGGGATACAAACGATGGATAAAACCAAAAAGCAATGAATCTTCGCTCCGCCACTTTCATTTCCGCTAGACTCAGGCTAAACTCTAATTATTGCAAGATCCGAGCTTTTTGTACTATACACAATTACACAATCTAATGCTGTTTGCACGGTGTAACATTAAATACCCGTTGAATGACTAGTTGAGTTGAGATAGCTCTTCTCAGTGTAGAAACAACCTATTTTTCCATGAATTTGTTTTCGGCTCTATAAATAATGGAAGAATAATTGTACAATCCAGTGTTTTAACTCGAGTTTGGGTATAAGTATTATAACAAACGTATTCTGCTGGCAAATCCGCAATGTTTTAAAATTTCTATATACCTACGTATGGGTGAAAAATACCGTCCATACATACAGATACGTGTTACATTTGCAATTGTTGATGATGTTTGCTACAAACTGACACAATTCCTTCCTACCTAAATAATGTAATGCTTTATGAATTATTCCGTGATAAAAATATGAACAGATACATTGATTAACGTTTATGTATAATTTTGCAGTATCGGAATCGGTCGAGCTCATTTTGAAAAACAACCTCCCTCAAATCTTAGAAAATCAAACTTCTTCCATTTTGTCATTGCGCTTTACGACCGGGCGGGTCAACCTGTAGAGATTGAACGAACTGTTTTCATCGGTTTCATCGAAAAAGACCAAGTAAGTAAATTTGACATCGTCACTTTTCTTCAATTAATTTGTCAGATTATATCAACTGCTTAATACATAGGCAGAAGAGCACAAATTGCAGACAATGTCAATATCTAATGAATCAATTTCGACAATATAGACTGGTTAATGGTTTTTTGACAAACGGAACTTTACTAGCATGATTGAGATTTCGACATGCCATAAATTGTGGTTAAAACATTTTGGAGTTACTGTATTAAATGTTTCAATTCTTAACATTAATTACTATTACTGTAACCATTTTAAGTTAGAATTGAAGCATGCAAATTTTGTAATAGAAAGACCGATGTAATTGTACCAAAAAATCAAAGTTCCTAACAGTAGGTATATAATTGTATTATGTCAAATTAGCAAATTACTACATTGTCTTAGTATTCTTGATCATTTTCATTACAAAATGATGGTTTGATTGGCATAAACGAAGTTAAACGAGTCCCCTCATAGTTTAAAGCATTGTAGCAATTTCTACAAGCTATATGCTATAAGTAGCACTCCGATGGTAGTATATCTGTATGTCAATGTCGAAGGCGAAAAGATCGAAGGCTTGATTTGGTTAAGCAGCTAAAAGTACGATATCACTTGAAATTACCCATAAGACCCGTGGAGAATGGAAGAGGGGGTCTAATCTGATTAGAACCAGTCAAGCAAGCTAATCGAGAATCATTAAAAATAAGTCATCTTAAAAATTCAATCTTGCGTGTACGGAATCCCTAGCCAATTGATTCTTCCTACATTAAGTAGGCTACTATACACACACTCCCTAGTCCCTACCATACTATCAAACACAAAATATTGCTATACACTTTCCATTCTAACTTTTGATATTATTATACGTATACTGCTAATAACAGCTAAAACAAAATTCCAGGTTCTGTAGACTGTAGACAGAGACACACAGTTTAAAGAATAATACTTCATGTGTAGAGCGTGTCTTTGTACGTACAGAACGACAACAGTAAAGCTGAGCATGAGAGCCAACCATAAAACACGTACAACTTTACCAATGTCAAGTCTCACACTGTTATTGGCTGTAAAACTGTCTTCAGCAGAACTGCTTTCTTCAACTGCTGTCACTTTGTGTATACTAAATAACCACAAAAGTGGTGTATGTCCATCTTACTCCTTCTATTTCAATGCTTGTACATATTTTATACGTACAACCAAGAAATTATCTAATAATCAGTTCGTGTACAAAATGGGTAGGTATATGAAAAATACGAGCCTTCTTTTATGTGAGTAAAATAGTTGAGAATTTCTTCAACATTTATACTTACGATGTTTTGTTCTAATTTTATTTTACACTGTGGGCTGTTGGTGGAATATCTGTATGTTATATAATGGCATTATTTATTGGTTTGGATATAGTACATGCAATGCACTGTCTTATGGTATAAGTAAGTCTAGCCAATTATGACTTTATATACAATGCTCAATTAATTTTCATCAGATTAGACCCGTTCCCTCTACTCCGTCTTTTCTCGACGAAATTTAAAGTGCCTATACAGAGAGGGGTTCAACCGTCTATTTTTGAAAAATTTAAAATTCGATCTGTACCATCAATTAGTAGTAGAACCACACATAGGTATACATTATATTATAGATTTTGAATGATACATTTTATAGATACGATATATTTATGACAATTTTTGAAGAAAATATGAATAATACGTAAAGGTACAGATATATTATGGGCATAAATAATCCTAATATCGGTATACGATCTTTAAACTAGTCACTGCACTAGTTATTTTTTATTTTCATTGCTGAATCTAACTACAAGAAACTGTCTTTAAATTCAAGAGTCTTGTTATATTTAGACTGAAAAAGATTTTCAAATAAAACTGTGATACTTTCACCTTAGATTGTAATTATACAATACTAAATTAAATTTATTTAATAAAGATTTTGTACAGATAAAGTAGCTTCAGCCGAAAATCATAGAGTTATAGAAAAAACAAATGTGGTAATTCATTTTTATGTGCTAATTTCAGGAAGCAGACGGACAAAAGACAAATAATGGAATCCAGTACAGACTGCAATTACTCTACGCTAACGGTATGTTAACACATATGATACAGACTGCTATTGCACACTAAAAATGACTGGCCTACAAACCTATTCAAATCTACAACATAGGGAAACGTTGGTTAGCTGGATGTCGCAATAATCATTGCAAAGCAAGTTGACACTTTCATAGGCTCCTATACTGACCCATAACTTTCTTTGCTTGTCTTTACAGGAATTCGACAAGAACAAGACATTTACGTGAGACTAATAGATTCAGTAACAAAACAGGTAAAATACCAATAAAATTTATTCAAACTTTTCATTCATATCACTTTCTCAAAAAGTGACTCACATTCTCATATCAATGCATTCAAACAGAACCTACATAGGTATTTAATTTAAAAGTTCGTTAATTAAACTTATGATAATAATTGCTGTCTGAATGAAACATGAATTTTTAACATTAATATAAAATATTCATACATATTACATACTTGATACACACGCGTGTCTTGAATTTTATTTATACCGAAAAATAAAATCTTAGTATTATATATTTATTACAGATGTTGTTTTTTTTTTTCAAAACTTCAATTATATATAAAAAAAATCAATTATTATTGAATTGGAGACACTAAAAGTTGATCGAAATAGGCACAGATATGGTTAGAAATGAATAAAGGTTAAAAAATTCTATCTAGCCAGAATTTAATACTAAAATGAAGGAGTTGTTGATGATCCAGTTGTTTGATAGTTCCACTAGATTAACTTTTTATTTAAAAAAACTCACTCAAAAGCAATACCAGGATTAAAAAATGTAGTTCTGAAGTTCAAATCGCTTCCCCACAATCACTCTGCACTATCATCATCATAATATATGTCTAATTAGCTTTACATTAGTATTCTATACTCATTACATTTCTCATGAAAAACATCTATTTACCAAATAATAGTAACACACACTACTATTACTTTTGTACCTATATAAATGAAGGCAATAAGAATATTAGCTACATACATATACAAAGAACTATATAAAATATAAACAAGTTGCTTAAAGAGTAGCTTGAAAGCATTGCCGTTCACAACAACGACTAAATGTTCATGGTGATGATGATGCGGGTGGTATAAGGTAGTTTGTTTTGGTTGGATGCAAATAGTTGACTAAAGTAATGTAGTGTTTTCCTTCTCATTTGTTTGTGTGCTACACACTCCTTGACTAAACTTAGCCTTAACTTGTTGTAACTAACTGCAACCATACTTTTCTATATATGTATACAATACACCATAAGAACTTCATTCTGTCCTATCACACACACAAAAAGGTATGAAACCATGCAGTGTAGCTAAGGAACCTACTCACTTGAACATATACAAGCTACACGTATACAAGGAAAGATGTTGTGTGTATTTGTAACATTCCTAAGAGTGTTGCTCGTTTAGTTTCCGTGTTCTCTTTGCTTTTCTCGCCTTGCTTTGCCATGTCGTGTCATGGTAAGTGTGTAGTAGTTGGAAAGGCAACAAGCTAACACACTAATAATAATGCACATTGCACAATATACATAAATATATACACAGCAAAGAGGTACCCATGAGTTCTTAGATATAACGTGTAGGTACTACATAGAGATATTTACTATAGAAGGTAGTTTTAGTTAAGGTATGTAGTTGTTGAGTGTGAGTGTAGTATGAATGAACTATTAGTGTGTTAGTTGTAGTAAAGCAGGTAGTTTGTAAGTATCCGTGAGTAGACTGAATGTTTTGGATGTTTCCCGTGTGTTCATCCTTCTTTTGTTCAAGCGGGCGCTAATTGTATTTGTGTTGGGCTGGAGAGAGACCTTAATAAGATTACTTAGAATCTTCTTCTTCTTCCTCCTCCTCGTTCTCCCCGAAAACGGCTAAAAGTATTTAGTATCTGTTGTAGTGATAAGAGAGCTTGTTGTAGGAGCTATAAACGCAACGAGATGATGACTGCATATTGAATAGTTCAAGTAAATACAAATGTATTTAACCAAGAGTATGCTGAAAGTTCATTTAAGTACCGCCACGAATTTAGACTGTCTCAACCTTATCAATTATTATTTCATGGGCATAGTCACAATGTCATAACAGCCAGGGAGAATTTATAAAGAACTTTACTGATATAAAATTGGAATTAAATAGATAATTTTAGCAAATCAAATGACGCTGATAATTTTTTAGCATCAAATATTTTAGTTTTAACTATATGAATATTAGGTTTTTTGAAGGCAATTACTACTTTTAAGACAATACGTACACACCCAACAGTATGTTATACATAATTTAAAAGTTCATTAATAAAAATTGGGATTAATACTTGCATACACTGGATTTTTCACATAAAAGCTTCATTCATATGCTTGGAAACCTTGGCTTGTATATTATGTATTTATATGGAAAATACACTTACTACTACCAAGTACCAACTATACGTATTTGTCAAGTTTGTAATTATTTGAGAATTAGGTAGGTACTAGGTACTGTATTTACAGTTGTATTAGTATTTGTAATTGTAATTCAGTAAGGTAATAAACTGCATATAGATCAAAACATTCTACATACGAGCGATTACACATAAAGAAAAAGTCAATAATTTCTCGCAAGGCAGAATTTACTATTAAAAACAGTAAAATGATGATGAATTTATGCGAATGTTATATCAAAGCTCTATGAGTTTTTGCTTCATTTTTATTGAACTCCATGAAAAAACTACACGCGTACTTTTGTAAATAAATGAATATTATGAAGAGGATTTGGTGATGAATGAGCTACTAATAATAATATTAGCTATGTATAAGTCGGTGTATTATTTCCTTTGGGTAATCCACTAAGCACACACACGACACGGTCGACTTTGTCACATTAGGTAGCTGCAGTGTCACCCTATATCAATTTACTTGTTATTCTTCCTTCTTCATATTCTCATGGATTGCACCGCTATTGAGTTAAGTCTGTTTGCCTTTACAATTTTAATCCTTAAGGTTATCCTTGTGTGACAATGTGTGTCTGTGAAGCCTAAAGTGTTTTTAAAACTGGCTCTGTTTGTTTTCTTTGTGCTGGTTATTATTTTCCTGCCTTTGTGGGAAACACTTTACTAGTGTCCTTTATTAGCTTACTGTTACTGTCAATGCACTCAAATCCCCTAATAGAAAAATCATCGTAATCAAATTAAATAATTAAAAACTTATGCCTAAAGTAATGAATGGAAATATATAACTATTAGTAATGAGTATAAAGCCCATACTTACATACATAATTTGGTACTGTAATGTGAATTGCACAATGATAAATTAATAAATTCCACAAATTGCTGTTGCACCTAAAATTATTCGTAAATGTAAAAGTAAACCTGTGTAAATTTATAAATACAAGCGTTTTAGTTTAGAGAAGCTACTATTAAAGAAATGTTGAATTTAGACTGAAAAAGAGTTTGTAGCAGTTTTGTATATAATACAGTGTACTGTGTATGTATTGTGTGCGTTACTTTGTGACTTTGTGAGTGAGTAATGTAAAGAAGGACATAGACCGGGATTGAGAGAGCGAAGAAACTGGTGAGGTAATTACTATATCTGTACATAAGAACATTAGACGAGTTGAATGGAAAACATGAAAAGAAAAGATCTAAAAGGGCAGTAGATTATAATTCATAAATATTATCTGAAATCTATGGAAATTAAAACTGGGCTGATGTTACGTATGCAGAAATGAGTTGGTTTTTACTTATAGATGTAATTTCTAGTTGTGTTGCTCAAGTATACGTAAAACTTACATTTTGTATATAACTTCGTACACAGTGTAGTGTATAAAAGTAAAAGTGTAGCTAAAGCCAAACGAGATTCGGATGCGGCATCCTATAAGAACGACACGAGACGAGAGCGACTCCCGCCTTTGTGTGTGTGGTGCTGCTCGTCTGTCGAGAAAGTGCGATAGGCAACATTTCTCGTGTGCTTTGAACATTTCTCTTATAATATTGTAGTTGTACTGTATAATCCTTTCTGTCTCTCTTTCCTATTCATACAAAGACACTATACACATAGAGAGAAATGAATATTCCCCTTCTAGTACTCTACAGAACGGTTCCTCTATCTTATATTTACATCTAGAATCTACATCGCCGGAAAACTTACGGGTAAATACGAAATGAGCATAGAACATGTCCTGTAGTCATATTATGCAACAAAAAGTAATACGGATGTATCTGCATGCATTTATACTCTCATAGTGTAGTAGAACAAGGAGTATCTGTCTGTAGTGTAGGGTAGGCTACTTAAATGTGTACATATTTAATGATATTATTTAACATTGAAGAAGATTTATAGAATAATCTGCATATCGGGGAGAAATCATAAATTGAATGGATGTACAGCTTTAAGTTTTCAAATGAAATGACATACAATAGTATAATGTGTTTCATTCCATGGGATGTGATTTTAAAGATTGTTAGTGTGTATATAGAGAGATAGTTGTAGTAATGATTTATGTTGTTAAAAATCTTTCAGGCTATAATGTACGAGGGCCAAGACAAAAATCCCGAAATGTGTCGAGTTCTCTTAACTCATGAAGTGATGTGCAGTCGGTGTTGTGACAAGAAAAGCTGCGGAAACCGAAATGAAACTCCGTCAGATCCTGTTATCATCGACAGGTACAAATAATTTTCAATTAATTCACTCTGCGTAGCAATTACATTTGTCTCGCCAATACATCTAAGATAACTTATGTAAATTAAATACACGATAGAAAAAATATTTTCTATTTGTTTTTATACTCACTCTACACAATCGCGTGTACAGTACACGGGATTTCAATTTTTAGGTTATCTAATTACAATGAACATGAAAAAGTTGAAGTATAAAATCAAATAGAAATAATTTGTCCTTCTGTAATATAATTTATCATAAGTTATTATAGATAAGTACCTAAAAAGCTTTTCTGATGCATACTATTCGATTAATAAAAACAAAATATAGGTGTAATATACTCCGTAGTATCTTCCTATTGTAATGACTGCGTATTGAGATTAGAAATTTTACTAAGTAGGTAGCTAAATTATTGTTAAGACATTTTTAATTGAAGTCTTGGTATTGACAAAGAAATGGTCAGTCATAATCTCATAATATGGGTAGGATTATAACTTCTTTGCTTACATCAAAATGTCTATATTGCTTAGTTGGTTAGAAGTTTTTCACTTTGCTCTACACTTATTATTCAAACAAGCGTTTACAGTACAAATTTCGTGTGTTTAAAACTTGCTGTATTACTACCAATATAATTTCAATGTGAAGAGTTATTAAAGTTCGTTTATGCAAAACTCTGCCATACACACTACAAACAAATGGTGCAAAGACACAATGCTTAAGCATATCCAAACAAATAATTACTTAGGTACTCAGAAAAACGCACATTTTTCAACTGATGATGTCGGAGCATGTAAGTATATTTGTGTATGTTGTGCATTCATTTATTGTCGTGTGTCACAATGACATTGCTTTGTGCACACTGCCCACATTTCATTCTCTGAAAACCAACACTGCACAATGCAGTTGCATTCAGCTGACATTTGACAATTATACTTATATAGTAAACCGTGTCCTAGACACAAAGCACCACACGAACACGTATGTACATGTAGTATGTATATGCATTGATAACATGATATTATTATGATGATGGTCTGATATACTTGTGATTTATTGTTAGTAAAGCATTGATACACTGCTAAAGGGCGTAAATGCGTATAAGTTATGTGGAAAGAAGGCGTGTGCAAAGTTTTGATGATGTGGTGCATAGAAGTTGACTCGTTTTGAGAATGAGACTATTCAGACTATACAACAACTGTCTCTGCTAGTCAATAATACACAGAATAGAAAAGACATGAAAAAATGCAGTTTCACTTCAGTCCGTCCCTTATTCGTCTTTGTGTCGTTGTGTTATTCTCGTTTCCTTCGAACTTCACTCTTGCTTGCTTCACGTTGACTCTTCTGTTTATCTCGTCGACTTCTACCACTACACTCCGAATATACTTACTTTACTTCCCCTTAATGGTTTCCCCATTATGCAAATGAGACACTCGCGAGATTCTGAAGGGAAATACTACGACTACACATCCTTACACTTTTCTACCCATCGCATAAATACACACAGTGCACTCTAATCACAATCCACTCTCTACAATGCATTCGCATAATATTCTTGCATACCTTTACAAACATGTTTATTATTTTTGTCCTTATCTGTGCAAATGTGTATTATTGTACTACACATTATGATTTTACATACTTTACACTACATTTCATTTTAAATGTACCGATCATAATTAAAGTGTGCATTTCACTTTCCATAAGGGCTTGCGTGATTTTGTACGTGTTTTAGGTACAGAGAGTCATTGTAGATAAGATAAGGTATCAGTGCACTTAAGCTATAGAAGTCTTTCCACATTGTTAATAAGAACATGAAAGAGTATAGAAGGGTTACCGTCTCATCCCTATGGACGCTTAAACTTGTGTATTTGTAGCACATTCAAAGTCTTTAAGTATCCTTGGATTTTGACTACCTAAATAATATTTCATGGGAGATACTGTAAATGAGCCTTTATGGCTTGAGCGATCTTTGTGAGGTAGCCATAAAAAATGACCAAATATTTCATGAAGAATTCAATAAACTCTTACTTAAACACAAACAAAATATTTTAACTTAATTTAGTAAATGAATCATACAAGATTCAAGATACATTATTTATTTTCCAACCTATCAAATTACTTTACTAATTCTCTTTCCGTGGAAGCAGGCAGGAGAGTATCCACCTAGTACTAGCTATGAACTGCGATAAAAGATTTAAGAGCACAAACAACCTTGACTTTGTGTACAAAATGTAATTGTTTGTTTACCTAGTATATGCATAGACATAGATAGCTAGATATTATGTAGGTTCTTGCTTTCTATATGAATACAGGGCGTACTGGAAAATGAAGCACTAATCTACTAAAACACTTGTACTTTTGTGTGGTTGTTTTCCAGGTTCATATATTATGTGAGACTGGATGCACTTTCTCTGTGCGACAGTATACATGGACTAGAAAAGTTGTTGTCTCACATGACATTACTATATGTTGCTGGTTTTAGTATATTCCGGGAACGTTACAGATTCGGAGTGTTTTGCATCAAATCATTGGAAAGGATTTGGTTTTCGTGGAGAGTTCTCATAGAATATTTACAAGTAGATAAAATAAAGAATAAAGAAGGGCAGGACGAACTAAATAATTAATTATATAATGCATTTACTTTCATTTGACTGTGTATCATAGTAGTACTAGGAAAAGTCAGGGCATTCTACGCGTAAAAATGTAAAGTCAATATACCTAGTTGTATATTATAAGTATTCTTCCTGTTGTAACTTTACACAGTCTTCTTTGTTTCTTCTCCTGCGTTTATAAAACAAATTCGTAGAAGTACATTATTACTATGATGTATACTTTCTAAAATACATGCATTCTTATTTCTACACACAGATACCCCTAGGTATATGGATGCAAGTTGTATTTAGAAGGGGGAATTGGCCACCCCGAAATCAGAAAAAAAAATTATTTTAGTGCAATTTCGCGCTACGCGTGATAAAGAACGCTTTTTGCACTATGTTGGTATTTACCCCTCCCGAAATGGAATCCTAAATACGGCCTTGTACGGATGGTCTGTGGAAATGTTAACATTGAAGTATCTTTATGCAGTATATATGTCTGGAGAAATACTTCATGTATGCATACAAGTAGTTATACTCATGGTATGAACTTGTTCAAGAGTTTTACTATGAAGTAAACTTTTTTGGGGAATGCACACACTCACACATATGTATAATAGGGTTTATAGATGATATATGAAAGTGCATGGTATGGGGCACTGGTATAGTATGAGCATTGCAAAAGCAAATCCGAAAGATCGAGAGACAATCCATTGGAAAGTCTATTAGCAGTTCTTTTGTTTTTCTTTCTCTTTCCACAGTCAGTCACTCGACTCGACTCAGGGAGTCTGTCTGCTTTAAACCTTAGCCAAAGTAAAGCAAGTCAAATCAAACCAGTCAACTTTGAAAAAGAGTTTCCACTCGAGTTGAATAACTTAAAAATTTCTTCCTTAACTTGAGAGCGGGAATATTTACCAGGTAGATAGAATCCACATTACAAACTCTACATAGATATATGTCTACCAGTGCCAACATACAAGATGCATACAAGACAAGACATGCTTTAACACTGAGTAGAATTGGATTTTTACAACACTACTACTTTATATTCTCACTATCTCACTTTTCTCTCTTACTAGACTATAGGACTACCTATATACATACCTACTCTAGTAACTGTCTGTATCCTGTATCCGTAAATCCAAGTACCTATATGCTATGTCGATCTCTGTGTATTACAACATCATCAGGTAAAACGATCTCATAGAATATACACTCAGACATTTATATTTCTCTGTACAAATAACACACACAATATAACAACATTTCACTCTCTCACAGTGTAGTATGCTTCTCTATGTATTTACTATATAGCTAACAAAGAGACAAGAAAATTCAACCAGAAAAATCACGGCACGACAAATAAAGCTACACAAGTATAAAAAATCTGATAGAAACTGACACAATATTACACTGAATGTTGTCAGACTGTGTGAATAAGTTTTTTTATAAATGTAGGTTCTACAAAATATAGCTTGTATAGTTGACTGTTTAAAGAAAGAGTGTAGGTAAAATAAAATTAGTAGAAATAAATAAGTAAACAACAATAAGTAAAGCTAATAAGACAAAGACAACTCTACTACAACACTCCATAGATCTTTGCACACACTTGTCAAGGCAAGAAAAAGAGAAAAGTGAATCTGATGTGTTGATACACAGCGGCACAGTATATTATTCCCTCCACACAAACTCTCTCTCTCTCTTTCGTATCCGGCAATTTAGATTTCATTGTGACTGTATATAACTAACTATCCTGATGCGGATTACATTGTTTTGCGTATGCATTACATACACTTAATCCATCTCCTTGTGTTTTACTGCTTAGTTTCTATTAGGCACTTACTTACTTGAGTGAGACTGCCCTTGGAAAGCAAGTGATGACTTATTGTTAGTAGTTTAAGTAGATTCTAGTAGATGCATTGCATTTTGTGTCGTGTGTTTCTGTTTTGTGCTCTTGAATGCACTTCCGTATATGAGAGTGTGACTCTGGTTGTGTTGGGTTCAGTTGCTCGTTGCTTGTCTGTCTGTCCATATGTATATGGAAATGTCAAGCTGATTGTTTTCGTTCGATCGTCGGTGTGCAAACTTTGTAATTTTGGTGGAGTCTGGGATTGGTTCGAGTGTAGTCCCACAGGTATTGATTTCTCCTGTGGGAGGGGAACTATTCCTCCGGGACTTTCCTCACTCTCTCGAC
The DNA here is from genome assembly GCA_034694085.1 of Pogonognathellus longicornis. Classification (NCBI taxonomy): domain Eukaryota; kingdom Metazoa; phylum Arthropoda; class Collembola; order Entomobryomorpha; family Tomoceridae; genus Pogonognathellus; species Pogonognathellus longicornis. The sequence goes on from JAQFYB010000058.1 coordinate 18,683, forward strand.
TACATACTACCACTACTCCACTACCACACCATATTCCACCAGATACTCTCTCTCTGTGAGTCTCTTCTTGTATCTTGCACTATACATTCATACATACATACATACACACAATTCTTACTCTCTCTCTTTCCTCTCCTCACCCTTGCCTTATAAACACACAGACACACACAATTCCTTCTTCATGCTTTATATGGCTAGATACTGTAATATTATTTGTATTGTACCTTACGCATCTATATTTTCTATATATACAGTAGGTATACAAGAAATACAAGTGTGTATGTGTGTAACGTGTAAGACTGAAAATACACCAAGTTTTCTGACTCTTCTCTTCAACTTGTCTGTACCTTGTACAATAATAACATCTCTATCTCCACAGTTTGGCTTCCTGTTCCCAGAGAGTTGACTTACCGCGTTATTTCCTTACTCCATGCACTTCTCATACACAAAAGTATGTATGTATACTACGTATAATATTGTAAATATATCTAGCACATATATACGCTGGCACTTTACAACTTCCTACTTCTGTCGGTACTACTAACTTATATATGTATGTATACTCCTCTCTTCCTTTCCTTCTTCGCCTCAACACAGATTCTTGTAAGTGTGTAACACGACTGGAGAAACTTGTACAATATAAGTGCAGTAGTATGTATATCAGAGCAAATATGAAAGAATTGAATTGAACACACTACTGTAGTGTGCAATACTGAGAAGTAATGTAGATTGTATAGAAAAGGATGAAATAAGGAAAGAGTGTTTTACAGGATTCAATCCCTCTCGTCCAGAGATCTAGCACCAAACACCATAAGACAAACTGACCGAAGAAAAATAAATTTGAATTCGCATTGAATGCTAATGCTCTGCACACAACACCCAAAACCAAATACTTTCCTAGTAAAACTAAATGTAATGTTTTGATTTGAGTGATTTGAGTGTGAACACTCTAAGGGCTACCTATATGTACATACCTATAGGTACCTACATTAATTCGGAGAAACATGCTACACAATATGCCGCTAAATCACTCTACATTATTTATACATGTATAAATTTCTATGAAGGAAATATAGTAAATAAGATTGATGGATGGAATGAAATTGAATGTGCATTGTATTGTAGTTGTGGAAGAGCGTGTCTGATCAAAGTGTACGTAAATTGATTCGTTTAGCATGAGCTGATTCATGGAGATCGTTAAGTAATGAAGTCCAATGACATTTCCATGTGTTTCCTCCTGCACAGAGATCAATGCAATGCAAGGCAATGTGAATTACTACAATAATCAGCAAGATTGCCGCAGATAATTAATTTTCTTCGTAAGTACTACTTTAGTCGAGTAGCATGTTGTGTATACTGAAGCTGTAATATTCTCTTGTCCTATATGTAGTACACATTATACCTGGATAGTTTCATTTTATGTGATGAAATCTAATGGTTATGTTAGGAATTGGTTGGAGAACATGAAGAAGCTCTCTCTGTCTGTGTTAGTTGTGAGTGTAAGAGTGTACTTTCAGTGTCTTTGATGTTTTATCGTATAAGTATGTATGCCTATGTTTGTGTATACCTACTAAATATGTGTATATATGTTATTTAGAGCAATGCAATGTAGTTTTATGTTTGTGTATGCATAAATACATTTGCATTGATGCGAAATGTGCGTGAATTCAACTACAAACTGCGAATAGGAAGTTATTGAAGTGTATTGTGTGCATCGCTTAGTTAGTTAGTACAGTACATGAGTAGAATGGAGTAGGAAGGAAGAAAGGAAGGAAGGTGGATGTAATTGAATGAGTGTTGTAGGGTCCAATCTAAAGTTCGGTGTGTGTAGTGTGTAGTATATACTATTGCTATGCTGTGGTCGTTCATTCGCTAGATATTTGCTGATTAGCTTTATTGGTGGTGAATGTATTATTTAGCAAGGGAAAGTGATTGGATGAATCGCTCATTAACCCTCTTCAATTCACAATTCCTTCCAGTTTCGAATGTATGTCTGTATTGTAGAATGTGCACTGGGCAATTTAGCTAAGATCCCTTATCACAATTCCTAGAATTAGTTGGCAATTTACAAAACGCTATCCTCAATTTCTAGTAATTTGTGTAGAAACCTAATGACAGCACAATTTCTTTGCTAATTTCCTGCATTATTGCAGTTTTGATGAAAAATGCAGCCCAAACAGCTACACAACTAGAAACACACATAAATTATTATACAATTTTCCAATTTTAATGAGAGTATTGCTTTATAGGTAATGCAAACCATGCATCGTAAAATAATTAAGTGTTAAAAGAATTTGCTGAGCCATCAAGTCATCATTGCCTGCGTTGCAAGTTAACTTACCCACTTGGGTTTGATTTTGAGTTTATATTATTTAACTTGCGTCGGTTTTGGTGGTAAATAAAAGTATGGGACTCCGCTACGCACACAACTCGACTACTATCTCCTTTACTTTCTTCCCCTACTTCACTTCATTTTTCACTGACTTCACAATCCGCTTCCTTGATCCCCAGTTTCTTTAGATAGAATGTATAGCTGTAGTGTACTACTCTACTATAAGCAATGCTGCCAGATTTGAATCATCATTCACACAGAATTCATTCAACACATTGCTGTCACCAAATTTTCTTTATACTCATATGATCTAAATGGTTTAAAAATTATAAAACTTGGACACTTGCATTAATTACCGTTTGGAATTCCAAAAGCCATTAAACATTTTCAGTAGCCTAAAATAATTCGTTAATTATTAAAACTCAGATCAGGAATAATATTGAATCTTTCATGTGTAACTTGATAAATATAGGAAATTTTAATGCCACCAAACGTACACCATTCAACTGAATTAGCAATGTGTTAATGTAACATTGGATTCATACATAAACTGGAAAATTAAAACTGCAATTTTTGTGTTAATTTCAGGTTATTTGTGTATTATTCTTGTACTGTGGTCCATATCACTTAAAACAGCTGGTCGCTTTTGCAAACCAGTCGTAGTGAAGTGAGTATAGAGGCACAATAAAGTGAGAAAAGCAAAAGTAACACTAAGCAAAGGAAAGTTTATTGACTGAATGAAGTTATTTCGCTTATAAGTAAGTACTGCCTGTATATGATATGTAGGTAGGTTGAGTATACGAAAATTGAGTTGCGATAGGATTTTCCCCTTGAACTCCTTAGATGTGTGTGTAGCATTCTTATGGTATAGCTGTCGTCTTTGTAGTATTTCTCTCACTCTCTGGTTTCTGCCTTTCAAACTGGATTCTTTGCTTGCATTTATTCTTTCATATATTCAATAATATATATTTTCCCTATAGTACATGTATGAGATACCTCACGCACTTTACACACATTTTCTACATAGGTATCCTCAAATATACAAGTGCGAGAAATTTGGTACAAGGAAATCAAAGCCAATACACTCATACACATGCTATGCAACAGAATACGCAAAATATAATATAACGCGTGTCGTTTACAAAGGAAAGAGTAGAAATAGTGGCAAACATTTTTGTGCGAAAGACAGGTTTTCGTACAACAGATTCAAAATGTGTGATTTTGTAACTCTTAAGTATATTATAGCCACTGTATACATTGAATAGTATTATGACTGTTGTATTGAATGGGAAATCACATTAAATGTATGTATACCATACCTATGTAACATAGTTGTATTCAGAGATTGTGCTTTGCTCTGTGTATATATAGTGTGCAAACTACATATCAGGTTTGTGTGTGAGTTTAAACGATTTCTCTGTATGAATGCTGGGAAAGTGTGGTGTGCTGCATAATACACACCAAGGTGAGTATACACCACTAAAGGCAGTAGGAAAATTAAGTAGGAGATGGTACACGGTATACACCTGGTTAACAGGAGTGTATTTGTCGCTACAAAAACTACGAGTGTATGTATGTATATAAGTCTAGGTAAGTTGTAGCTGTGTATTGTTATATTATACTAACATAATAATCTCAAGTTTGTATTGTACTAAAGGAATCAAGGAAGAAAGTAGCTTGGGCCAAAAAGCTACGGAAATGAAAAGCAAAGATACTCTTACACTTTACACAGTCCCTACTACCATATACAAGTAGCTACCACCTTTTTAGTTGTTTTTATATAAATATACACATAGAAGCATTTGATACAGCGTGTGTGTGTATAGGTATGTGTGTAGGCACTCGAAGAAGTCTGTACATTACAAGAATGGGATGCATGTAACGAAATGCAAGAAGAACGACAAACTCTGAGTTTCCAAGCAAGGCAAAAGTTTCTAAAGAAGTATTTGCTACTCACTTATGCAATTTTCTTATTCAGGCTCAAAATGAAGCCTTGGGGGATTTTTGACATTTTTATCGTTTCTTATTTTGCATAATGTCTGTCCACGACTTTCATTTCTTCCTGAAAGCGTTCAAGGAGTCTGAGCTCTTAGAATTTCCATAGCCCTACACTACTCAGCTACTATAGCACTGCAGTACAGTCATGGAAGTCACACATAGAGAGAAAGAGCGAAAGAGTCGCTTTTATTTTTTATAAAACTGTTACACGACAATGGTACACACACAGTGCTAGTGTTACTTATTTGAATACCTACTCTGTGTGGCATTAGCAAAGGAGTGTATAAACGTAGCTCTGAAGTATTATATATTTTATACTACATGAAGTACATGAGTAGTATAATATTGTAAACCCTCAGAACGTTGTTACTTGTCTGAGTATTAAAAACAAGACAAGTAAAATGAAGAGAATTCACTTCCGCTTCTACTCCTCCTTGACTTGAATTGCCGAAACTGTTTCAAAAGCAAGATTATACGTAACATAACATAACTTGAGAGAGTAAAAATTTAAAATTAGGAACCATAGTCAAGTCTCGAGATATTTTCGTGTAAGGGAAATGAGTTGCCTCCTATTACTTTATCGTTGCTGAGTGGCTTAGCTTCATTTCACTTTAACTTTGTCTTTTCTTTTCATTTCCTTCACAATTCTCTTCCTCAGCCCCAGTATCAGCTATAATTTATATAATAGGCTGATCTCATTCACTTAGAAAACTTTTGTGTAAACAACACAATACAAAACTACTTGTACTACAACTAGCAATCCTATACCTAACAAACCTAACATATAGACATCCCTATTTACACTATCTCTGAATACCTATAGAATAGATACTATGAAACTCTTGTCTCTTTTATTTTTACCCCTTTGTCGGATTGCCAAGTGCAGTTTTCTAATTTTGCAATTAATTAGTAGCTGCTAAAGAAAATCTTTGAAACAATCTGTACATACAATTCACATAAACTTTTTCTTGTTTCCAAACAATCCATGTATACAAATTAGAACATTAGTGTATACGTAAACAAGCTGGTCATTAAAAACCAATATATTGTCTCGCAAATTGAAATACAGATGAAAGATTGAGTTGCGGATCGTAATTGAATTGAAATGTTCAATTGAACGACTACAAATAGAGAGGTCTATATAGAAAAACTCAAATGGGAAGATAAAGCAAAGAGGAAGGAAGGAAATCAGTCTGTATTGGTATGTGTGTATAGAAGCATCGTATATATATGTGAATGAATGCTTTAAACTCTGAAACACACACACAGAGAGACTGATAGAGAGAGAGAAACTACTAAAGTAAACTGAGAAAGCAAGTCGAAGTAAAGAAAAGAAGAGACTGAAAAGAGTCAAGAATAAAAACACTAAAGGATTCCTTCTTCCTATATACACAAACACATAGCATAAAAGCATAGCAAAAAAGATTCTTGTATACATACAATACACAGGACGACTGTGCATGTAATGTATGTGGTATACGTGTATCTTATAGAATGTGAAGTTATTCGGCATAAAACTCCCTGTTGTATAGACGGAGAAGGAGTTGGAGCAACCAAGTAAAGAAGTGTTGATGTAGAAATGGCAATAGTTTGGCGGTTGTACGGATAAACACCTTTGCACATACGAGTCCTCAGAGAGACACACATATATAAATACATACCTACACACACACACACAACATATAGAGTAGTCTCACACAGAGAGAAAATGCAGTTGGCTATGTGTTTTGTTGTTTTGTGTGCATGTTGTGTTGTGTGTGTGTTGTGTGAGGCTTAAGGTTTACGAGAGAGAGAGAGGCTCTATATCCATTTGAGGATTGTTCCACTGGGATGTCCCTTGGACGAAATTACTCTGACTCACGCCAACTCCTAATATCACTTTATTATTACTAGCAAACTGCCTATCTAACCTTACAACCCATCTCACCTTTACTTTTACCTTACTTTACGTCACTTTCTTTCACTTCCAACGTATTACTCTCCACACAAACACAGTCTCCCCACCAATATACTCATATTCTCTGTACATCCACTACTACAATCATTATTACACATATATTTACCACAAGTACGTCTATATTACATACACACAATTTTTTCCAGTCTCATATGCTATTGCATTGTACTTAATTTGTTTATATTATTCTAGTTTCATTATCAATAGTTACTACCTATTTACTAACTACGTAGTATTATACATACTACACACAAACAACAAATAAATTACGATCTGTAGCTTTCTTTGCATTATTACAGTGTTGAAGCATGTGTTTTGCTTCCAAGTATTTACACTATCTGTAGTCTATTATTGTTTCCAGAAACAAACGTTCCATTTTTACCATGCGTTTCGTACAAATGCGTTAAGTAGGTACTATTAGGTACTCATAAAATATTGGAAGAATAAAATGTATTTCCATTATTTTTATCCAGAAAACCAGAACTATCTGTAAATGAAAACCAATCGCCAGAAGTACCTGCAGATGTTTTAATAGCAATATTAATGTTTGGAATATGCAATTATTTGTAATAGCCATTACTTTCCTGCAATTTCGTTTTGTCTGCTGTGGACTGGAGTATCCATAATTTAAGTTTTTCTGATCCTTAGACTGCACTACTTAATTGTTTACAAATTTACAACTACAAATATCAAGGTACTATTACTACTTATTGGTAGCATTATGTCAACTACATCTATATTTTATCTATTAGTGCTATAGTGCTGTTTCGCATGATTAGAATTACAGTTGCAACTTCACTCTAGATGAAATGATAATGCTATTCTTGCATCAACAATCGTGTGCTACTTGCATCAAAACATTTTGAATTGATTTCAAAAGTGAAGAAGACACGCATGTTGTGTTCGATTGCATCAAAATAATGGTATTTAGCTAGTCGAGAGATGGATGGATGGAAGGAAAGGAGCATTGCAAGTATTGCGTTACAATGAGTTTCAGTGACCATATGGCGTGACAACCCAGACTTTACTCTTATTATCTACATACACTTACATACTACACTCATCATTGTCTTGCTATGTATTTTTATTCATACATACACATACACTTTAACTGATACTGAATACTACTGCAAATGTGCGTTCTTATGTGTTATGGCACTTTACAAGAAGAATATAAATATAACATACTCCACCAAACTAGTTGCAAATGCTATTGGTGCGTGTATCTTGTGTTTAGACAGATACACATTGTATAGGGATAGATACAGAGGGCAAAATACGCATTTTGTTCATTCTGGTGTGTAGAATGAGTGCCCAGAAGCCAAAGAACAGAACAATGAGTCAAGCAGTCAGCCAATTGAATTGATTGACTGAATAACTCAATGACTTTTTACCGGAGGGGTATTTCCTTCAGTTTTGTACACTTGCTCACTGTGTATGAGGTCAGCCAAGTGTCCGGGACAATAATGTAGCTTGTAACTACTTGGTTAGTCTTCTCTATCTGTATTATCAGTCAAGTGTTGCGTGATACATTTCATTGACTGCAATCATGATATTGATATCTCTCTCTCTTTTTCCTGCATATACCCAACATTACATTATACTGAGTGAGTGAGAGATGAACTCCTCTAACTCAACTCGGGAAATTGAGTCTGTAGACTAAAAAATCTAATAATGGAAATGTGTAGCATTATTACGCACGAATATGAGTATATTGTCGCAGTGTAACTCAAGGAAAAGTATGACAGCAATTTTTTATGAATGACAGATATAGAAAAAGACTACCAGAGACACAGAGTCAGAAAAAGAGGAGTCAAGTCGATAAAGTCGGGCAGGTTGTCGTCTCATTGATTTCCTAGTGCCTTTGTATTGTTCATTGAATTCTATTAGGCGGATGTATTACGTATTACTTACATGGTGGTGTATATCCGGGGCTCTTATAATACTCAGCTAGTTTTTGACACCCAAAATAATTCCTGTTTCATAAAAAAGTGCACATACATTATTATACGTGCATTTTTACTTAATTGTACGAGTTATACCTTGTAAAAAGGAGGACAGATTGTTCCTAGTATAGCCAGTGGAGTGTTATATTATGTAATAACAATGGTTAATAATAATTATAGGTAGTAGTGCTCCTACGAGGAATTATAATATGAAAAGAGGCATGCATGACAATAGGGACAATGGACTATGGTGATTTAATTCACCCATATGCGCACTTCATTGTCGCCATTGTAATACACAGAACATGTGCTCTGAAGCAAAAGTGAACAAGTGCCTCAGCTATTACTAGCACTATGTATCTTTGTCATAAAACTACCATTATTATTTCCTCTTCTTCATATTTACTGTATCCCTGTATACACTTCGATACTCTATGCAGTATTGCACTATGATATGTATGTATGAATGAGGTAACTGTATACTTTTGTGTGTATAATGTGCAAAGGGTACTTTTATACCATATGGTTGAAAAAGGACGGGTCTTTTGCTTTTGTTGCTTGTGGAGGATTGATTCATTCGTATAATAGTCATATACTGCAACATGCACTTTGATACACATTCGAATGTACACTTAGTAAATAGATATTTTGTATGTACACACTACCAGATTGCTTTAAATTGTATAAAAGTGTAGGTACCCATGTGTTTTAAGTGTACTAAAAAGTAAAGTAAGGGTACTTATCACTTTTGTTGATAATATAGGGATACATAGGGAGACATGGGATGATATTACAGGATGAATTATATAAGAGAAGAAATTCATACTATTGCCTTTTTGTATGGCATTGTAAAGGGCACAAATGCATAAGTGTGTTATTATGAAGTAGTGTCATGTCAGTGTGTCATGTTGTGAATGAAATGTATTTTTCTAGTGCGGTAGGGCTCTAAAGGACCTTTTTATGTTTTGCTTTGATTCTTACTATGCAGCAGGTGGGCCTTTGTGCAATTTTAACACAAATACATAATACAATGTGACTGTTTTAGTAAACATTGTTCCGGATTTCTTATAATTCTTTATTTTTACTACTCTATTATATTATTACTACCTTTAGACATTTCAAGCCTTCTAATAAGAAATTATGTTACCCAAATATTAAGTTTACTTGAGAAATTTGAATCTATATACAACGTTTGTGATGAAAAATAAATGCTGGAATTTATTATTTGTTGAATGCATCGTTAGTGCAGCAATTTTCATTAGCGAGAGATAATTGAGATGATTCGATTGCTTTGTGTGTGCCACTGATTGCAGCAAATTGTATTAAATCTGATGATTTTTGATATTGAGATTTGTGGCGGGTGGAAAATTGTTGTTTGTTCCCTTAGTTGGTATTTGTGTATACATTGTGTATTTTGATATGCATTTAGCCATATAGACATAAAGAGAGATACATAAATAGAGAGAGAATTTCTGTGAGTGAGAAAGATAGTGTGAGATTCTTATAAAGGAAAAGATGAAATGAATTGGAGCTTGGGAAATTGAATTTTGTGTCGACACTAGAAAAATGAATGGATAGAATGAAGAGAGAAAGAGTCTTTATACAGTTTTAGTAATAGTTAGGAAGGGAATCTTTTGGTTGTTTAGTTCTTTCTTTATTCTCTTCTTGCTTTATTCAGTTAGCAATTTATTGTGCAGTGCAGTATGCCCTCTCGTCGTCATCCTAAGTCTCCTCGTGTCTTTATACACACTACTCCAGATTCCAGATGAACCTCACTCACTTTAACTTTCATGCTACACACCAGACCAGACCATCTCCGTAGTGCATTTATACTTCCTACTGCAGCAAAGGGAATATTATTGGATCCTAAACTCAATTCAACTCAACTGCAAACTTTAGCTCGCTTTCTTTCCTAGTTTGCTGCAGTTGTGCATGAAACTCTTTCTATCTGTATAATGTGTGGGAGTAACAATGATACCTTCGTTTTCCAAGGTTCTTCACAACTTCCAAAAATACATTTAGCAGTATATATCTCAATTGCAACAATTTTGTTAGTTTTAATTTCGTGTGTAAGAAAGTTTAAACAGTTTTTTTAAAATGACTAATGAACTAATTAAGGTTTTAACTAATGAAACGATAATATTTTTCAGTTTGTCTAACAATTGCATGCAAGTGAAATATTGCATTCCTATTGCAAAGAAGGAAAAATCAGACGTATCTACTTATTAAATCTTATTAAAATTTTAAATCCGTGTTAATGTAATATTATGCGGCATACTGTTTATATTTTATGCTACTAATGACTAATGAGAACAAAAAGTGGAGTTGGACAAACTTGCCAATACGAATACCTATAGGTAGAATACTGGTTTGAACCTACCTTTTTAATGTTGAGGAAGGACTAATCTATGTAGCTTCTAACTTATTGATACAAACTAATTAAACTAATTAGCCATGCACTCCGTGATCTGTAACATTATACACCGCGTTGTATGTTTTACATTATCTACTTACAACAATTTGTACTTTATGTCAAAACAGTTACTTAACACATATTTTAACCTGCTGTCCTTTCCATCTACATGTATAATACACCGAAAACATTTAAGAACTAATGCAATACACTATCTGTATACTTATCTTTATCTCACACACTACTTGTGTAAGTGTGACATATAGGATTTGAGTGAGAATTGAATATAAAACTCATATAGCACATAGAATCCATATAAAACTCACCATAAACCGTGACACGGACTCTAACACTCTATTTCTTACATCGCATTATGTATACCACAACCAGAGATCCCTAAGATTCTGTATAAACCAGTATAGTAGTAGTAGAATTCTACACAGAATGTAGTATACGTATTTTACACAGCAGTACATGAGTATATGAGAGATATCTATGTATATCCATAGAGTACAGTAAAGTGACTGTACATAATAATAGCTCGGTTTGCGTAAAGGCAGTGGTGGTAGGTATTCGGTAGTAGTGGGAAGATAGTGGAAGAGACAGCTAGAAACTTTGGAAGGCAAGGCTGGGGAAGACAAGTCAAGTCAACTGAGCTGAACTCAAGGCGTGCTACAAGACTGGAAGTGAGAAAAGAGTGTGTTTGGTTGGTTGAGAGTCCCAGGCGAGCAGTTCTCAATTTTCACTCATTTCTTTTACAATCTGTCCCTCCACTCCACTGGGGCCTGTCTTAAGTCTCAGATTTTTCTTTTAAGACTGACTTTAAGCCTTCGTACGCCTCCCTCAAGACTACTTTGTGATCACACTGATTACACACACACAGTTCACTAAAGCAAAGCAAACTAGTGTATCTGTACAAACGTAGATGTGTCTATGCTCATTCTATAGATGTACTACACTCAATATAAACACCCACCAACTGAAACAACCAAACTCCACACACTACACTTCTTTATACGTGTCGTACTGTTATACTCCACATTCATACCAACACACGTTTTGTCTGAATACTGCTTGTGTATATAAATACAGTACAGCGTGTATTGCATAATCGTATACTCACTTTAGTTCTACAGTACAGTTGTATACGTACTATGTACACTTAAACATAATATTATATGTAGAATAAAATAGAGCGAGACATCGCCTTGTATTCCCGACTTACCTTTATTTCTCCTACATACTCATTTCCTTTGTCTTTATTTTCTTTCAAAATGCTTATGTTGATACAAGTGCCTACATTTATATAAGCTATTTAAACGTTCTTATTCTTTAGCTTCATCAACAACCGTAGAAATAAGTTACTTTATTATGTAAGAATTTTATTTATACTATTGTGTAAGTAAGAACGAGCTACACTCTGTAAAACTTTTTTTGTATTTCATTGCAAACTATACACAATGAATGGTTACTGTATAATGTAGGCATAAGTAGACCTTATAATTATGTGGGTCCTGCCATATATTTATACACAGAAAAGCAAAAAGCTTGTCATAATGATGTTCACAATTTTTTAATTACGGAGATTATTGTCTGAGACGGGTAGTTAGTGAATTAAATAGACGCAATGTCATTCTGTCTTGTGTTTCTGTTTGTAGAAACGTGATGGGTATTTAGCTCCGAAACGCATAATACACACAATAAACAGTAAAGTTGAATTTATACAGAAGTTTTTACTTGAGTAGCTATACTGTGTATTATGTATATTTTAATGCGAACGACACAAATGAGAGTACAGTAGTAGGAGACATAGACAATGAATGGAATAGTGAAAATGCAAAAGGACAGCGTATTATCATCATTCCTGATTAATTTCACTCTTTAATAACCCTTTTGCTTATAAATAATTTATTGACATGCAGATGGGCAAGAGTCATGCATGACACATGCTACTCAGTTATGTACAGTGTAGCTGTATTAACATTAACTAAGTAGAGCTACGTAAATATGAGTGCTAAAGCTTTAATCTCTTGACTGTTTCACTTTTATAATAGCCACTCACTCCACACAGCTACTTTTATACTTATACATGTACACTTATACCCTAAGTATTTAATGCAAAGTCAGAAAAAGCCTAATATACTAAGCTGCATTTATTATTAGTAGGTACAGAATACTGTACAGGTATAGAAGCATAATATAGGTAGGTACTAAAGGTACCTACCAAAGTACATACACACTTGTAAGTAATATAGGGGTGTGTATAAACTGCGGTACATGTATGTAGTGGTTTATGTATGTAGTATAGCAAGTAAAAGAGTGGAAATGCTGTTGGCATTATTTATACGAATGAAGAGGGACATGTATGAGTCGAGAATTAATGAATTAGTATTATTATTGTCGTGAGTAGATGCTGACTGTGTTCTTTGGAGTAGGTAGACGTGGTGTGGTATGGTCATTGTTTATGCACATTACATGGTTAGACATTACTGAAATGATTTGACTTGACTTCTTGGACTTTTCGTGGTCATCATTACCATCATGCTTTCATTTCATATGGTGGTAGTAAATGACAGGAAGAGTCTTGCTCACTTTTTCAGCTCCATTTGCACAACACGCTGACTTGTTTCTATTGTTTTCAATGTAGTGAGCTCAACACGCAAATAAATGCACTAAACGATATCATGCTAGTATCTGTGTTTCATGTTTTTCAAACATAGCAAGTATGTATAGTATAGAAGGTTGATAGATAGGATTCATAATATGTGTGATGGTCATCGAACATATGTCATGAAGGGTAAGGATGATACACTGACAAATATTGTGTATAAGCTCAGTCTGTTATTATGCGTAAATTAAATCGATTTTCTAATAAAATGTTCATGTTATGTATAGATAGCTACTGCAAAACATGTTCAATTCACTAATTAACTAAATTACATCGCCTTGACTTGGTTTGGTAATTGGAAAGAAGTTTGTATTTTAATAAGGGTTGGATGTATAAACATAGTAGAGGTAGGTAACACAGTGTATGCATATAATACTAGGAGATAATGAAAAGAAGTTGGTCTATATGTCTTGTTGAAAATCATTTGTGTTGACTTCATGCAAATATACGGCTAATGCTAGCACCTTGCCAGAAGACTCCGAATTTTTTTCTGCAACGTAGTATGATTTAGCAGCAGTTTCAAGGCATTTTAACAAGTTCAAATAGTAATCCTAGAATTCTGATGAGTAAAAGAACAAACAAAAAACTCTGAGAATTCTTGAGTCATACTACCATGAATTACATTATAAAGAGTACGGATAGATAGACAATTTTATACATACATTTTATACATACATTCTACTACCATAATTGCAATATGCTTTTAAACTAAGTGTATACAGTATACTATTAGTACGGATAAAGCAATCTATTTAGTTATTAATTGTAATAGTGCGATAGTGTAAGAGTTGGAGTGTTGTAATCTTGATCATATAGCGACAGAGGGAGAAATAGTGATACTATTGTTTGCATTAGGAATGTTATAATGTATGTAGAAATGTATATAGTACATTATATTCTTAGTTAGTAGGGTATGTGATATTTTTCAGGGCTTTATCAGCAATTTTCGTAAACGCTCCAGTGCTTTTTGTAAATTTAGTGATAGTAGTATGAGTAGGAGTTTTAGCTAGGTATATGTTTAAGTAAAACAGGAATGAATGAATGAATTAAAAGCTCTTGTTGTAAATAATTAGTCGGGGGAAACTAAAGTAAAAGAAAGTTTACAAAGTATCTCAACTCAATCCTTAATTCAGCTCAGACGTGGAGTTTTCCATGAAAGCAAGAGATGACTGGCTCGGCTAACTCTAACTTGAACTGCCTACTCTAAAAAGCGCTCCCTACTTATGGTACACATTTTTAGATTGCTGTACAAATATCATGATTTATATAAAACAGGAAAAAAGATTATTAAAGTAACAAACTGTGTAGGTATGGGTATGTACCTAGTACTACTAAACTAAACAATACACTTTCGTTACTAACTATGTATATAAAGATATTCTTTTGCCACAACTTATGTTAGTATGGTATAAAAAGTCAAGTTCCAAACAGGTCAGGCTCAACAAGAGTCTGTTTCAACTTAGACAAACACTAACTAACTAACGAGAGATCGTAAATGACGTAAATCACTAGATGAGTGAATATTATATACAAACAGTACAGTGGGTATACTACTATTCCTGAACATTGCATTGCGTATGATGTACACATAACAGAAAATGAAGACCTCGTGAGGTCTAAAAAGCGAGACAGAGGGGAAGATGAAAGTGTGTTTCCTATTATTTCACCAGACTGCTTCTCCACAAGAGAAATACAAGAGGAATAAACAAGAAGGAATTTACAGGCATGGAAGAAGTTCACGGAAATTCGTCTATGTTTAATAAACAGAGTAAATAGTAGGTAATAAACACGATACACGATATATAAAAGCAAATTAGAATTGACATAGAAAATACTGCGCAGTATGTAATATGATACATGAAACATGTAATTATTACATAAGAAATGCAGCTGTTGTTGTTATTGTTGTGGTAGAAGAAAATATTAAGGAAAAAATGCCAATAAGTTATCGTAAAAATTGTGAGTGAGAAAGTGCAATATAACAAATAAGCACCTGTTAAGTTGTTTCACAACTCATTTCTCGACTTCGTAAACTTTTGACACAAATATTACAGTATTCATACTTAACAATGTTTCTTAAGAATATACCAATCCTGCTACTCGTACACTCGGGTATAATGCTTTACATTCTATTAGGAATATGGCAGTAACAAATTAATTTTTTCCCTTAACATTTAGAAAATCTTATACTAAGTGTGACGAGAAATTATTATGTATGTAGGTACACTTCCATACTTCCATTAATACAATATTTAATGCATTGATATTATTATTAAATCATTCACATGTAGGTTTGTAATTTTCTTGCTAAAGGAAAAGTAGTAGCTAATGAATTAGAATGGTTCAGTTCAGTTCATGGAGGATAAAGGAGAAAGAAAGAGAGCGAGGAATGGAGATTGAGATATTCATTGAGACAGTGAGCGAAAGACGAAAGAGTTGGATAGAAAAGTTCCGTTCTTTTGGAACCCTGTTGATATTTATGACTGGGATTAGGATCTCTACAGGAGCGCATTATTTCCCAAACATAAGAAATGCTATTTACTTACTTACTTCGTCGGCTTTTCGATGAGCATGCAAAACCATTATTACTATAAAACAGAGAGGGAAACAGTTTGTTTTGTTGAGCACACCGCGTACTACAGTAGTAAAGGATATTTTGAACACCCAAATAGTAATACTACTAGACTACTATATACTATGAGATTAATTCCCTCTCTTATTTACTACAACTGTTGTATCTTTACCCAAAATCCCAGAAAAACACGTTTATTACGCTACAAACTGTGGGCAAATTTATTCTAAGCTTCTCACCCCGTGTGTTGTTCATTTATCGATTGTTTTACATTATCTAAGTGCAATAACACCTACATGTCTTATTGATAGATTTTCAAATTGATAAACCAATACAAACAATTTAAATGCATGCTAATGAAAGTGCAATGAATTTAATTTGCTTTTAAATTCCATTTACATAATAAATATTCAATATGCATTTTCTAATTACATCGAAAATGTAGGTATGTATTATCAACGTAATGTCATAATTAGTACAAAATGTGTAATTTGCAGATATTTTGTAATTTATACGTAAAACTCACACCCACATGTGTCGAGTTAATAAAAATGAACTTGTAGGTAAGGTATACTTCGTATGGGTAATGTATTGCTTTTTGCAATGTCAACTTATTTCGTAACGGAGAGGAGCGTTTTTAGAGAATTTATTTTTCTGTGTTTGTTTCTCCCCATATGTATACAACCATAATGTACTTATACAATATTATAGTTTATGTTGATTCGTTTGCGTTCATTATTGCTAGAATTTAGTTGAATTGTCTAGCTAAATGTGTGTGTTTGCAAGTAGAATGGCTCAGGAGTTGAGAATTGTTCATTTGTTCAACTTATTGCTCGTTCTTTCTCTCCTTTGTAAATGACTAGTGGCAAAATGCAGAATGAGTATACCATTTAGATATATACAAATACAGTATGTGTGTGTATGTAATGTGTGTGTGGTGGAAATTTATATTTGTTCGTATATTTATGTAAGTGTATTAGTATGTGTGTAGAAGAGAAAGCGAGTGAATATATACGAAACGAAATGAAACCAATAATGCTGAATCTAAACTAAAGTGAAGGAGACAGACGAGTCGGAGTTGTGAGTCCGTCACAGAATGAATGAGTCGAACAAAGCGACATGAAATGAAAGTGGAATGGCATGCAATATAATACAAAGTAATGTAATGTGATGTAATGTAATAGCAATTTGTTCAATGTGCTGTTGACATTAGGAAGAATAATAATACAATACAATGGTCGTTTGATGAACCCCATAAATTCTGCTTCTTTTGTTGACTCTGTTTATTTTCGTTTACTTACCTACCTCATCTCTTTCTATTGTTTCCTTTACTATTCGTCTTTCTTCCTTTCTCTCTTACATCTCGCTCTCTCTGGATGTTCTGTGTATAAATTGCTAGATTGCATTCTATGTGTCTTCTTATTACATTCTCAGAAGAAATAGTATCAGTTATACTTCTCTGCAATTGTAATTCTGTGTCCAGTTCTCATCTGACATGCAACAAAGTGCCAATTGCTTTGGTAAAACAAATTCTTTTTTTGATTGTTAGGTCTTTATTACAACATAGCACTCTCGTGCATGACATTGACAATTTTATAATAAATTCAAATGTCTTTAAATACCTATACAGTATACAGTATGTATACTTATACTATTTACTTACATTTCTTATTTTGTATTTTTAATTAAGTGTACATACTATTTGATGCAGGTACATTCTGGCAATGTACACCAAGTGCCAAGGGTTAATATTGCGGACTAGGTTGGTAATTTGTGCAGGCTAAAGATGAGAATTGATGAAATTCAAAGAAATTACGGCTGATAATGCTATTTTGTTGGGTTAATGGAATTGCTTTATTTTTCAAATCTCAATGTACAAAAGTTTTCATAAAATACTTACATCTTACACATACAATTAATTATCTTTCAAATTCACTCTTAAAACCTTTTCTTGGAAGAAAATGTACCTCTTTAAAGAACATGGTAAATTACAATAGACAACGTAAAAAATTTACCCGATATACTATAATGCAAATTGAAATAGCAAACACAAAATACAATCAATGTACAGTCTCATCAAAGCTTTTATTAGGTATAGAGGATTTGCGAAAATTGAAATTGTTGATTTGATTATACGCAACAAAGGTTAATACAATGTTAACAAAGTTCTTGCTAAGACCCAATTTGATTACTTTGGTGAAATGGGAAAAATCGCATTATTCGTGACCAAATTACCTGAATTAGATGCCTCTTTTTCGTGGAATTCGGCAAAAACGAATTAATGAACTTGATAACTGAAAATAAGTGTCCTGAAATTGGTTATCAACGAATAGGGACACTGATATGTCTTTGAAGGCGAAGGAGTTGAATTTACCAAGTAGCTGTTTATATAATGAGAGTGAAAATTCGTTAATTCAGTACTTTGCAGAGGATAACAAGAAAGGGAATGCATGTGTAGAGAAAAATGAGAAAATTCAATTATCCCAATAATACCAAAGACAGTATTAGCACAACAGTGTACAATAGACGGGCGATAAGGTAGGATGACGAAGATTAGTTGGTAAGGGGTACACAACGCAAACACATGTTGTATAACGTATAACGCTACGGAGAAAAGTCAAGGCAAGGAATCTGTCATTGGAAAAGTGTGTGTGTATGTGTGTACATATAAAACCCGTCTGTGTCGATTCGATGCTATGGCACTCTCCATGGATTCTGTTACCAGCATTCGTTCTATCCTAACAGGTCATTTGATCCTACTAACAAACTTTTAGGAAACATGTAAAAACGTAGCTTTCATTCTACACCATGCGTTTCTGACTTTTGCATTCGAAATTATTGTGTAAAAATTTATGTAGGTTGTCTCCAGTTACGACACACAAATAAGCAATAAAATAATGTTTACGAATTACATAGAAGTATATGAACGATTGTAACTTTACATTAGATCTTTACCTTCAACTTACCTTTAATAAATAAAAAATGGACTTTTCGTTTATATTTATTAAATACCTACGTCAAATTTACATTTAGTTCGTTTTTACACTCTTGAATCAACAATAATGAATATTTGCAATATTTGAAATCTTTAGTAGGTTTTCTATTACTATTTGCTTTGCCCATTATTACTAGACTCACCGACAAAGTTACGTAACTGTGCACATAGGTATACATACACTAAGTACAATATATCACATCAACTAAATGAATTTTTCGATTTACAATAACAAAGTAATTATACTGTAAAATAGTCATGATGATTTCCAGTATTGTAAAAATGCGATATTTTAAAGTAGTAAAATAATTGTAACTTTGGAATCAAAGATATTTTACAGTGTATTCGATATTAGATGCCTTCAGTGATCAACTAGATATAAAAACTCTGAATACAGGAGTAAAAGCAACTGTATAGGATCAAAAGAGCTTGAACCTTTGAATCTTTGACTAGTTAACAAAATTGAGGGAAAGAATGCGTAAGTTGTAGAGTAAAGGCCGATGATGCGATGACTATTCTATTGCACTCTATTGTATTGTTTGTGTTGTAGCTGGTTACTAGTAGTACTCCTGTACTATATTGTGGGATCGTATAGTATTCATAGTGTGGCAGACTGAAGTAATGTATGTATAAACGGCACAATCCTTATATAAATATAAAGCTGTTTATACACGGGATTGTATTGTAAATGCTTGTGCTACATATAAATATATCCTATGTACCTAGTAGCAGTGTTCCATGCATGAGAGGGATCGAGCCACTGATAAGTAGTGTATACACATAGAGCGGGAGAGCAGGGGAAACCTTGATAGATGACGGAAGAAAAAATCATTAAATATTTAATCATCAGTTCATCAAATAGTAAATCGGCTTTCAAAGATCTTGAATTATTCAATTCTCCATTACATTTAGTAGGAGAGGCAGCAAGAGAACGAGAGAGAGGAACTTACGGAATACTCGTTGTTGGCTTTTCGGGTTGCTTTTGCTGAGCTGGAGCTACTACCAGAGTTGAGATGCCTCTTTTCCCGTTTGCATTGCTTTTCTCTCTCCGCGAGTCTTTAGTTGGTTTGGTTTCGTCTACAATACACACATTGAGCTGTAGCTAACTGACTCAAGTCTCCACACAGTTTTCTCTTGTGCGAATACAAATGAAATGAATGAACTTCTCCTTCTAGGGTTCTACACTACACTCTTCTACGTATATTGTGCAGTTAGTTTAGTACTAATATTATGTTGGCAGTACCTACTAGTAGTATTACTCTCCCTTTCTTTTATATAGGCAGATTGTCTATTTACCAAAACTGTGTTCATCCGTCTCTATCTCTCTCTCTGTGTCTATTACTAGAATAGTTTTCTGGATTACTGTTATATAGGTACTGCTGTTGCTGCTACAAGTACACATATTCGCATTTCAGATGCTCCTTTGGCTATTCTTTGCCTAATATGCATTTCCCCTTCAATTCTACTCTTTCTCTTAATTCAGAGACGGTGATAACAAGATAGACAATCTTATTCTTATCTTTCGTCCTATATACAGGTTAAACAGAATATATCTGTGCTTTAGTATCAGGAAATTTGTATTCGTTTATTTAGTAAAAAGTACCTTTCAGCTTACAATTTTGCTAATCATTATTAATAAACTAGGTATACCTAGACTTATTGATAACTTTCCGTCTCAAACTCAATACGTATAATAACACTTATAATTATGGTATACCTTGGTTAAAAATTAATTTGTCTTAATTTGACTCTTAAATTATAAATATTAACATATTTGTAGATTCCGGTTTTCCAAAATTTTGCAGTGTAGATTTTTAAGCAATAAAAAAAAGTGTTCGAGTTTTGGGGATATGCTCCACGGGCATTTCATCTCCCATTAAGTGAAAAACTATAGAATAAAATTTATAGGTATCTTTTTTGCATTTAGTCTCATTTAGCCATTAGTGCTCATTTAAATTTCAAATACAGGTTCTTTCTAGCAATCCTGAATAAAGCATCCGTAAAAATCTTTTAGATTGTTAACCTATTGAAAGTAAAACGAACGAACCATGAAGATTCGTCAACTTTTGGTGTAGTATAGGGCCTGCAGTAAAAGTTAAAGAAACAGAAGGGCAATGGCCTTAAGGTCTAGTGCCTTTATGTAAATAGTTACTCAAGCTAATAAACTCTGTACATAATACTCTTTATTCCTGTATATATATTCTATAGCTATACAAAAAGCTTTATATGAATTACGACGAACTGCCGGGTGTTCCACATTTAATTCGATATTGTTTTACATAAAGTCGTTATGTCTATCCGAACGCATAGGGATTCAATTGGATTCTGCACTGCACACAACACAGTTTCCCCCACAACATACCAGCAGCTATGTTCTTATGTTCTTATGCACTCTGTGTACGTATTTAGTTTACTGTGCATTGTTAAGTTAGCTAACAGCCTAAGGCCATGGCAGTCCTACACAAATGCATTTGCTTGCATCGGCTTGCATTTTAGTATTTCAATGTCAAACTACGAAAGTACCACTAAAGCAGCTTTCCTATAAATTGAACTTGCATCAACTATAAGGATTGATTTTGTGCTTTACTTAAATACACTACATACATACAATTGTGCTATACTATTACTAATATTATATTACTGTGAATTGCTACATACTCAATGCTTTTGATAGAAAAGCTTTTCGAATCAGGTAGATAATATACTTATATATACATATTATGAAATGTCATTTATGCATTTATGTAATGTCGTATAGATACAAGACCGTATTTAGGCTTCCATTTCGAAGGGAGCAAAATACCAACATGATGCACAATAGTGTCTGTTTATGGCATATAGCGCGAGAAATTTGAGCTATTTTAGGCCAAAATCAATCTAAAATGCATCAAATTCGCGTGTAGCACCTTTTTGGTAAAATAACCTATTTTTTCCGATTTCGGAGGGGGCTATTGCCCGCTAAATACAGCCTTGTATAGATAAATATTATGTAATGTCATGTAGAATGCATTTGTATATGTATAGAGTAAAAACATATTTTAGTGTATAGATACACCTTTATAGGATGACATTGCACTTACTATGTACGTTCTTGCTATGCTATAAATTTCTGGTTGTAGTTTTGCTCTTTCTCTCTTGTCTAGGTCCAATTTGTGCATCTTTTTCCATTCCATAGCCATAATTTATTTATCGTGTGCAGTAGTAGAAGCATAGTAATTCGTATATGTACACTGAACACATTCATAATGTAGTTGTGTAGCACATATTCTTTTAGTGTGTTGTGTGAGTGAGTGTGTTCATTCCATTCTGACTGAATTTCAAATAAGTTCCTACAAATTGTATTCTTATATTCTATGCTATATGTATTGTAGACACCTATTTCAAAAGAAATTGTCTTGTGTGATATTGTAGTACCTACCCACACATATGTACTATATCTTCCTTAACATGGTAAAGTAGAGTAAAAATAGAGTTACAGTTTTTGGCTAGGAATTTCGGTATAATATTAATATAACAGAGGAAGGGGAAGTTTTTCTATGTGTGTATTGTGTACGTGTGTAGTAGTACGTAGTAATAATAAGTAGCGTGAAATGCAATTGACTATTTTTGCGCCCCTTTTCCCAATTTTTCCAAAAGAGGGATGGATTGTTGTAGTAAGGCCAGGTCAGGAGGAAGAATTCTTTATGATGACGGCTATGGCAAATAGAGGCGATAATGAGGTTGTCATTTCAAGCCTGATAAATGCTATTGTTGTATCGACACATTTCAATAAACACACTCCATGCATATTATCATTGTCTTCAACCCGTGTAGACCTTCATTCTACTGTACCTACAATAAGACAGTATTTATAATTATGTGATAAAGAGCAAAACTTAAACGTCTGGTGTATCGTAAGACAGTATTAAATCTATCGATGCACATATAAATATTATTCCATGTTTATACTAATTTTAATTTCAATTTTTTGAAATAAATCATTTACACCAGATTTTAACCCTTTCCTTCGAAATTCTATTAAAATAATCATTTTCGTTGGAGAAATCTATTGGTGATATTTTAATGATTTTTTATTATTTTCTCATTTGATATGAATGGAATCTTTATTAGCTCAAATGATTATTGTGCCAAAATCATGGAATGATTTTATTATCTCCATAGATTGTTGGGAAAACATGTGGAAAAGTATATCTCACTAAATACGTTTTAAAATAAACATGTCTCTTATAATCTGTCATGTTTGCCAAAAAGGAATCTGTATTTATAAATCGAGACATTCACTATAAAATGACATGACAAGCCTTCTCAAGGAAATCCACTAATATTTCATACTTTTCCACCCACACATGTTGAATATTACATTGCCTACTTAAGTATATAACTACACATCTTTAATCCTGTGTGAAAAAACCAACTCCTATAATAATACAGTGTTATTCATCACACAAAAAAATCTTCTCTGTATTTTATAGTACACATGGTATAGGTACATCATGCAAAGATATCGACAACGTTCTTTTTATTACACTGTACACTTTGCCAATTTGAATTCTGCTAAAGTCATGTCATGATCATGAGCAAAGTACTTGTAAATTTGGAGATGCTATCGATCTACCCATTTTGTTGTCGTTCGTATGTATAAGTATGTACATAGATGTTTCATGGATTCATTCAAATATTTTCCTAACCTATCTATACGGACACATTCCTTTTTAATTTATTCGTTGAAACTACTCTTGTCTAAATATGTGTCGTTCTCTCATAGACCTTTATTATGACTTTAGGTGAAAGAAGTCATAACTGTCCGTTTGTATCCTAACAAAAACAAAAATAATGTGCTCCTTGGTTTCTTTCCCAAGCCCAACCCACTACTAACAATTTGTTTCTCATGCCAAGTCATAAAGTAACAACATATTAAGACACTTCTTCAATTTTTGTAAAAATGTAACAGGAAGTACTTTATGTGTCTGTATCAGATTCTCATGTTTGTGCTTTGTACGAGCTGACACTTGTGCCTCCAATTATTCCGCTGCACACTGCTGCTATTATCTATGTATTTATGTATTTGTATAATAGAATAAACTTTAACAAGAAAATACGCAGCACATGTAGTAAGTAACATAAAAATTACATTCACACCCAACTCAACTCAATCCTTACAACTCAATCCTTACAACTCAAAACTAAAGAACCTTCTTGCAGTTTTCCTATGCAATCTTTACACTGCTGCGTATAACGTATAGATATCCCATGCACTCTACTATTACATAAACTTAACAAAATATGTATCTGATTCATTATAATAAAATCAGCTTTACATTAGGTACTGTACAATGTACATACATGTACTAGGTAGGTATTCATAGTAAATAAATTCTAAATGCTTACATAAACAGAAACTTGTATTAATGACAATGGTATACGTATAATTCCAATTTCCAAGCACATAGAATACTAAGGGAGGATAGGTACGTGTATAATCTTGTAGTCCAAATACAAGGCAAGTCCATTTATAGTAATAGAAGAGTGGAGTAAAGTAGTAGTAAAGAGAGGGGATCAAATCTATCCATATGGTCTCCCTTACTTACGTATTTAGGTATATGTATGTATGTACATGTTCATGTACGGTTGTTACGGAAGAGAACTACAAGTATTAGTGTAAGTACCCAGTAGAAATATGCAATAGTGGCCGGTTGGTTTTACTAGGTCCTAGTTTCATTGCAGTTTGCAATGCAGCCGGAGCAGGTCCTATACACACAGAGATATACTTCACTGCACTCTCTTTTTCTCTAACTCTGGGTACACACTGTACATACACATAAATGAAAGTGATACACAGACACACTCTCTTCTCAACTATATACACACTCTTGGTGATCTCTTTTTCTCTAAAGTCCATTTATATATTTACATTTTATTACAAGAGGCTCCCTTTTCGCTTTTCTGTCAACCAGACATCTATGTACAATCTACACAGTACTGTACTGTACAGTTCAGTGTACTTGGTCCATTGCAAATGCACCCACTATATAAAGAATAAAGATACAGCCATAAGTAACATTAGCCAAGTCTCATACACATCGCACCCGCAAAGCAATACATACGACTACTTTTACATGAGTGTACAAATACTCTATCTAAAGCCCAACTAAACCGAACCTAACCAAACTGATCGGCTAGGGTTTAAATTCCAATTTCTATCCTAGAGCTATTACAGTTGCAGCGAACACCCCATTCATTCCATTGGCAGTGTAATGAATCTACAAGGGAATGTTTGCCTTGGCTTTGGCTCTGATGTGAATCTGTCGTGTCGGGTCCGTTCCGACGAAAAAGAGACAAGGCACATCCTACATACATTCTCTTTAAATCTATACACAATAATGTACGAGCACTCAAAGGACACAGAGACACTACTACTAGTAGGACCCACTCAACTCATTCCATTTGCTTTTACACTATATTATGTAACTATACCAAATGTACAAGGGAGAAGGATAGGGATACAAAATACATATACCTAGGTATCTATATTTACTACAGTATAAACTATAAATACATAAAATGATGATCATCTAAATGTACTATGTGTGTATTGTAGCACCGCACCGTCATCATGTCATGCCTCACTGCATTCTTAAGAGTCAAACCAAACAGATTCATTTATGACCGCACCAGCCAGTCACTCAACCAAGCCAACAAAATCAAACCACAAATCAGACATTACATTTGTGTACATGTACAAATACAACAAGTTTCTATAAATGTATGTACGTACTACACCAACGATCTAATACAGTGCTACATTATACAAAGCATTAAATATTAAACATACCTACTATGCATTTACATTATACAAATCCCACAAATATGGAGTGTATAACAAAAAGGCATAAACTGACAGTACAGTCAATAGTTTCCCAATCAATCTTTCCATCTCTTTATTACTTACTTTGTATGTGTGTATGTATGGCTGTCTGTGTGTATAATAATAGACACTCGCACTTAACCGGTATATTACGCTATGTGTTTTTCTATGTGCAATTTGAGGGAATTGAATTAAATTTAGGAGTATAATGTATATGTATAGAGTGGTAGGATTGTAGAATGCTCTTTGGTATTATTTTGCTGTTTTGTGTAGTGTCTTTATCATTTGTGATGTTGATGATGATGGTTTGCCTGCTGTGCAAGTAAATTTGCGGTGGTTGTGCATGTGGAGAGTGTACGGCTCATGTAACACAAATACATGAGAGAGAGCGAGAGATGAAGAGTTGGGTGCTGCCTTTGTTCTCGCGTGGTTTTGTTGCGTTGTTGGCTTGTTAGCTCATATGGTGTCTTTCTCGGTTGGGTGCTTGTTTTTCTCTTTCTGTGAGTCGGGTGTAAACAAACCGATTTTAATCGACTTGCTCTTTGTTCAAATATTATACAACATACGACCACGTGTATACGGAGAGATAGGAGATATGCACTCGAAAAATTCTATTGATCATCAAATGGGATTTTGCATTCAGGCTGAAAGTAAAAGCATCATTCAAGTTTTCACAGAATGTGTTTACACAGATACAGAGTAAGTGAAGGGCAGGTTGATACGGAATAGCAAATGTATGTAGTAATTGATGAATTTTAGTTGTAAGTGCATGAAAGGAAGGAGGTTGATAAATAAATGATGAGCTGATGGATTATTTTATTATTGTGTTTTTTCAGATTTTTTCTCAAGTTTTTCCTCAAGTGCAATCAGAACTGCTTGAAGAATGCCGGAAACCCGAGAGACATGAGACGATTCCAGGTGAGGAAATATTTTCTATTTTTAGTGTAGTATTTGTATTGCTGGAGAATGTTTTATTGTTGAATTAAGGAATATGCCTAGTGCAAAGAATGACTAAACGGTTGATCAACTGAGTAAATGGATTGTGAAGAGGAAAACGAAGAATTTATTAGAGCTAGATGGATATTGGTAGATGGAAGAGTGGAGTGGTTGGTGATAAAGTTGGTTGGAACTTGTGGCACAGTTGTAGTGTTAAAGGCGAACCCTAATGGAGCTAATCTTTTTCATTCAAGTTGACATTCCAGTAATCCAGGGCTAAAAGAAAATCCGCTTGTGTTAAAATGTCACCCCACATAATGTAGGGACTTGGAAAAGAGAAGAGTGCATCTAAATAATCTGTTCCAAGTACTGACAGACTCCTTTGTTCCTTGTAGGGTTCTTTAATTTATTTTTAAATTCTTTTATCTACACCATTATGTCATTCAAACTAAATTACCGGCAACACCTAAATAGTGTATGGAAGAAAACGTATAGATTCTTCACTCTTCCCAACCCATTATATTTATTAAATACCATTTTTCTTTTAAATGACTAAAGATTGGCTTAGAATATAAATCTTGTTGTATTTACAAGATATAATCATAGAATGCATATGCCGGAAAAACGTAAAAATACTGTGCAAAAAGTTTAAATCGTTAGAATTATTATCAATGTACAACTTTTGAGCTTAACATGATCCTCTACACTTATGGCACTGGCTTATTAGAAAATAATGATGATAGGGTTTAGTTTTCATAATTGTATGTAGTATACATATACATACAAGGACACAAATTTGACAGTGCAAAGTTGACGTGGGAATTAGTAAAGCCTGCAGTTACCGTACAATATATCTTATACCTACGGGTACCTATATACACTTAAATATAAAATCTCCATGTATACAGTTTATTATATACCAATGAAGTTCTTCTTCTATGAAATCTTGTGTGTATAGATAATACTTGTATATCTGTAAGCGTGAAGTGAAGTTGTTCCTGCAGTGCACAGGAGCATCCTGAGAGTTTGTCATCCTGGGAAAATTCCCTTGACGTGTGAAATTAAATAGTTTGTTTAACTTTCTTCACTTGTCGCTTCATCCTGTGCTTTGCTTTAGTAGTCGAGAGTATACTTTGTTCTTGCCTTTACATATACATGCTGAAAAGAGAGCAAAGTCACAATAGCAAGTCAACTCATAACTAAGTAAGTCAAGTTTCCTTGCCTTTTCTGTATGTGTGAACAGGATCACATCATCCCATCTTTTATTTTATTTCCTTTTCTTCTCTCTCTCTATTTATACGGAGACATTACGTCATACATTACACAGTATCCCTTACACTTACTAACTTACATCCAACACATCGTAATAATATACTTAAGCAAGCAGTTTGTATAACTCCCGTGGTAGTTGTAGTAGTATGTAGGATATAGCATGAGCAGCAGGTCTCCCGCGGTGACAATTTTCCTTTGGGTAATAATTATTATAGTCGCGGCGTGTCATGTCACACTCTCACTTCACTACTTACTTACTTTGTGCTCAGGGTTTGAAACTTAACCTCAGAAAATTCCACACTAAACCAAAGTCGACAGGTACAGCACAGCTTACAACACAATCACAAACTTTTCCTACACTTCCACACTTTTCCCTAGTACAACTCGTCATCTTTTCCATTTTCCTACTTGACTCAACTTCCTCCTGTTATTCTAAATAAACTGTCTGTGTACAGATAGATCCTTTGTGCATTACTTTCTGTATAGAGCTATACAGATATGAACTACATTTTGTATAAACTACATACAAACTAATTCAATGCACCTTTGCTTTGCCTGTCGCTCTCTCTCTCTCTCTCTTTTCAATGTTCCTTAACGTTTACTGTACATTTCAGACGTATAAAGAGTTTACTATTTATAGGAGAGAGTGTATAAAATATATTAGGCTGTTCTTTTCTTCTTCCTTTAGTGTATATCACTTACTTCGTTTTGCTTGACATGACTCGCTTACTCTCTTTCTCTCTGTGTATGTATGTGTCTCTCTCTGTAATGCCGATTCCCAAAGGGATCAAAAGATTTTGCTTGTTTTAATAGGAATGCAAACTTATATTAGGTACTTATTATTACGTATACAACTACTAACACTATTTAAAGGCTTTTCAACATAGGTAGTAGCTACTATTTACCTATAGGTACCTAATTACTCTCTCAAAACGTATTTATTTTCACATTTAAAAATTAATGTTACATTTAAAGTGAATTAATTACAGTTTATGTACACTCATTTTACCGAATCTACCTTTACATATTTAATGTGTCATTAGCAACATGTTAGAAATTTGTAAAAAGCAGAGTAATATTAATATGTGCCATGAGTTGAATCTTAGCACAGTGTTTTAAGAAGGGTTCCTTCTAGGTACACATACAAATGTGATGTTGAATATTATAAAAGTAAGAACACATTCTAATTATTGGGACATGTTGGAAAGTATAAACAAACATAAAGCATCACGATGTGAAAACAAGTTTGAGGGAATTAGTAGTTTATACTGACTACTTACAAACACTAATATGGCACAGTGCAGTGAGTGGTGTTTGTTTCTTAAGCTTCTTACACGGTGCAGGCTTACTTACACAAACTTTACTTTCGACTTAACAAGTCCGGATGCGGAAGCTAAACAACTGCAGATACACAATACAAGTCATATATTATCCATAGCCACAAGTCGTACATTCTCACAACACCAACCAAACCAGCAAAAACAAATTTACGCTTCTCACCCTGCAGTTCCCATACATGCCTCCGTTTAAATTCACACAGTTGATGAAGGGCACTATAATAATATAAGGTCCTACTCCTAATACACACACATTCACACGGGATGAAAACAAGATGGTTAGATTGAAAGTGTATCTGTGTATAATATATGAATGTAAGAATAATGTATGTACAAATACTTGTGCATACAGTGTGTGAGTAGCTGTCAACATAATCTTGAAAACATAAATGTTTCTTAAGTGTGAGAGACAAGAGTCGGAAAGAGATACGGACTTGGTATGTACGTGCATGCATGTTATAAAGAAGTGTAGACTTGTACTACTACTAAGTAAAATACACACGCAAGTGCGTACGACGTTTCTTGTCGTAGTAGCAAGAAGGTTCCCCTAGTAGTTTGACTTAGTTTGGCTTGGTTTGGGTTGTAATATACGACATGTTAGCAAAAGAAGAGGAGATTAGTACACACGTACGAAGAAAAGGAACAGCGAGTGAACCGGATGAGAGAAAATGAAAACAGGCTGAGGAAGGAAAACTTTTCCACAGTCGTGTGATGTAAAGTGATTTACATTTTGCAGGTTAGTTGCTCTGTCGAGTGGAAAAGAAGCACTTAGGCTTTCAATGTGTGGTACACTAGTGTGCTAGTGCATTCGAAACGATTCCGATGGTGTTGTTTACAATTTTAGGTAACTTGATATGATTTTTATATACAGAACAGACTTAGTAATCACTGTTGCTTATACAGATACACCATAAATTCATCTTCAGATTTGTTAGTCAGCAACATTGCGTCATGAGAATTTTTGAATTCCTCATTTTTCTTATTGTTGGTATTTGTAATTAATACAAAAACAAATGCAAATATCTCTAATCTCCAATTTCACTATGTTAGTTAAAAAGACTAGTTCGTAAATGCTCGAATTCATCCAAATCAATAGCTACAATTTTATGCTGTAGCCAAAAATTCATTTTAGAATTGTAGAAATGCATGCTGTAAAAAATATCAATCTATAAATCATTAGATAGAATTTTTTGATAACTTCATTTATTTTAATTGTGGTTCATACATATTACATTACTGCATTGTTAATTTTAGATTTTAATGAGATTTTTGTAAAAATATTTTTTTGCATTACATATTATTATAATTATTGTTAGTAGTGTGGTATGAGTTTGTACTGGTTGACTTCTTCAGGAGTGTTGACTTGACGTATGAGTCTGAAAATTAGTTGCAATACCGAGAGGCATAAAGATCTTCAATTTGAAACATGTGGAAGGAAGTTTGTCGCGAAGACATTCCTTGAGAACACACAAGGGACTAATTCCCAGCGGTCGCGTCCGCCACAATTCGGCCACAAGTCTAAGTACTCAACACTTGACACTTTCAACTAAACCAAAACCTTTATACGCTGCCTAAGCTATAGACATACAAATACAAAGACATGTCTACGAAACTACCTCTGGGATACACTAAAAACAACTATGGGAGATACAGTCATTGACCATTGCAATAAAGTTAATATATTATATGTAGCTATACAAATGCATACAATTCATCCAGTCCAGGTGTATAGATCTCCAGTTTCCGTTTTTCTTTATTTAACATGAATTTTGCACTACATTTTTCATACAGATACAATAAATTTTTTATTGAACTATATATATGGACTAACAAAATGAAAATTCTATTGAAAATATTTTCATTGAATTATTAACTTAATGGCCACAATGTGTATATTATTCCGTATGGGTTAATCTCAATAATTGCTTAATCAGGTGGGTCAATTGAAAGTGCATACTATGCGAATTCATTAAGGCTTTTTAGTACAGAAAGCTATTGCCTGCACCCAAATTAAATATTGGTTTATTTGTAACAAGTATAGATTTAGTTTGTTGGAAATATATTTGGCATTTACAATTGAATAGTGAGCCATAATCTCACCTAATCTCAGAAGGAGGGGATGTAAATATTAATTTTCAATAGAGAATCAATGAAGATAAAATTAGCATTTAGTTACCATATTACGGGATCTCTCGTTTCTCATCTCGTCACTTATTCTATCGAATTATTTCCTATACACTAATACAGCTAGTATTTATTTCTAAATTCTGAATGAAAGCCAATGTGTGTATATGTGTATAGACAGTAGAACATTGCTCACTCAACATGAGTCTGAGACCACCACCAGGAAAAGATTGCTAATTGAATTAAGCCGCATCCCCACATGGCTTAGTGAGTGGAGGAACAAAGCAAGGGCATAGTAAACCATGTTATTTTTTCAGGGGAGCATGAATTAATGCGAATGCATTGACAGATCAACGAATGCGAATGCATCGCTAGATAAAAGGCAATGTTGAACAACAATAGCACTCGTCCACATCTAAAACATACAGACGAACACATGTAAAGAGAGCATCATGTAATGTAATACAAAAGTTAATAGGATGGATTAGCCTTAAGCTCCTTCTTGTGTAAATGCACGTGCCCCTTCATTCAACCAATAGCCATATTTCTATTACTAATATTTACAATACTTGTCTTGTGTTGTTGCAGTAGCTACTTACTAAACGCAAGCAAAAAGCTCAAATTCATCTTTAGAACACCAAAACCAAAATCCAAATGATTTCCTTATACATGCTTTTTACAAGTTTCTTTTACACTGTAGTGTGTATACTGCAGTGTATCTATTTGTGGTGGTCTTTACTTTACTTAGCTCAACTCAATATAAAAACCTTAGGTATATTTTATGTTCTTTGAAACTTCACTCAAAAACTACTGCACTAATAACATGACAAGTGATGCTAGTGCAAAAATGGTAAGTCTCTGTGTGCACTATGTGGCATGTAGTGTCATGGCCGTATCTAGGATTCTCTTTCCGCGAGGGACAAAATCCCAATATGCAGTACAAATAATCTCATTATCATGAATTATTAAAATTTGTGCAAAATTCAATCTAAAATATATAAATTTCTCCCGTAGCGCTATAAATTTTACGTTTTTTGTACATTTTTATGATATAATAATCCTTTATTTTGGGATTTCTGGGAGGGGGCATATTCCCCGTTTGACCCCTGCATACACAGCCTTGTAAAGTGCACTATCTGATGTGGATTATGATTTTTTCTCTCTCTTTTTTCTATTTCTCTCTCTTGACAACAATATAAAAGGAAATTCCAGTTTAGTATACCTACTTTGAGGAAAAAAGAGATTATGGAACGCGTGTGTATAAGGTTAAACTTGGCAGCCCAAGCACAAGTACACACAATAGAATACTACATGTATAAATGTATAAAAACCTCCTACGTAAGATATGTGTATAAAATACCTACATAATAAGCTGATATGAATTGAAAGATGGTATTTTATATATAAATAGGACAGTACAAGTTACTGTATTATATATTGTGTAATAGTGAAGCGGAGTTTATACAGAGTTATACCTGGTACATTTTGTGAAAAGTGAACATGTACAAGTACAAGCAGTAGATAAAGTACAGTGGAATTGCTCGGAGAGAGAGACCAGGCAGCTAGATTGAAATGTCCGGTTCACTACACTTCAATGCTCTGAGTTTTCATTTTGGGTTTCACATTCAAGAGAAACCATATCTACGTTGTACATACTTCCTGGTGCTATTTGTACTATGGATGGATGGGATACTCTGCACGACAACAAGAGTAGCCTATGTATGTACAACATGTTCCATGTTTTCAGCTAGTGTGTAAGAGATGTTGATGTGACTTTTCAGAAACATTCTCAAAAGTCACTGCCTTATTCGATTCAATTTCCAGCTTTTCTGTTATCCGCATATAATACACAACCATTTTTTTCCAAAATGACAAAAGACATTGCATCAATAATACAATGTGGCATTTGGTAATCAAAATGTCCAGGCTTTTGCCCTTCTGGTTAAACTGATAGTGAGTCATAGGTCTGCCTGATATAAAGCGAACTATTTTAAAGGTTTCAAAAATAACTTCTTGTTAAAGAGATGCAATAAATGTGTGTTATAAATTTACTCAAAATTGCTAACTCTAAATACATTTATACATGCTCTACATTGTTTTCATATTATAAAGAATTTTGACATTAATGATCTAAGTAAATGCATAGAGATAATTATTTTATGATGGATTATTTTTACTAATCGGTATTTGTTTTGAATTTCAGGTGGTGATCTCAACGCAGGTGAATGTAGAGGGTCCTTTACTAGCCGTATCTGATAACATGTTTGTCCATAACAATTCCAAGCATGGTCGACGTGCAAAAAGACTCGATCCTTCTGAAGGTAATTGATATTCTGTGACAAATACATCTTCTACCTACAGAGTGTAATTAAATTCCATTAATTCAAGAGATCCCTGATCTAATATTTTCTTACATGCTTATTTGTAAGAACGTCAATTTTGAATTAATTAGCATTAAATCCTGGATACTTAAAGACACGATCATTCTACTATAGCTTGGTATGCTATTCATTTAATTTTATGAAAGTTAGTGATGATACAATCTCATTTAGGGAAAAGTGTGTCAAAGTGATTCCCTTGCTGAAACAAAGATTAGAAATAACATGGGAATATTATACACTTAGCTACTTCATACTAGACTAGTACACATGCAATTTTGTATGCCACTGAGACTCATATAATAAAGCGTAAGGAGACAGGATGAGTGAGACAGTTTGAGTATAAGGAGAGCAAGAAAGATCAGTGCATAAAAAGTTTTGTCCTGAAGAGACTATTGCTTAAAAAGTGAAGACGGAGTATAGGACTCGTGGAGTAGTATGTGTATAGTGCCTGGGTGTTAGTGTTGGAATTGGTGTGAGGAGACAGGGGAACGATAGGGCAATTAGGGTGTCATTTTAGTCGTCTTGTTGGCATGAAGTGAAGGAGGTTTGGAGAGGCCCCATGATGGCATTCCCGAGTCCCGAGCGGCCATTGCGATTCCCCGAAGAAAAGCGAAAAGGCGGCTCCCACGGGAATTCCAGCACATCGATTTGTCTCCCCTACTCAGCTTTTCCTTCCTACCAAAAATTTCTCTCTTCCTCTTTCACTTCCTTCACTTCTCCACTTTTTTACGCTATAATCTCATATCTCTCCATCTATACATCTCTCACATATAATAATGTACTTAACCAAACACCAACCAACTACATACACATCCAACATAAATACCATCCATCCAAATAACAAATACCTACACAGATTCTAAAACTAAACTCCCGTACTTTAGTTAGTATAATACTTAGTAGTGTATATACATAGTGTATTATTTTTACCTACATATTCTTTGTAGGAGTTGTATATAATTTTAGCAGAATGCAATGCAGTTGTGTGATTCGACTTAACTTATGTATCTCTGTCTAGTAGTATGTATCTGTAGGAGTATGTAGAATTTGTGTCGAGGTAACATGTAGGTATATAAAAGTAGTTTTTTGGATGTGCAATACAAATGCATCTTGTCAACTAAAACTTTTACAGCTTTGAATTTAGAGACAGAGAGATAAGACAGCAATGAACTGTGCAACGTAGTGCATCGCTCTCCAATTAGTAGTTGGCATTCCACATACTTAGCACAAGAACAGCATTCTCA
This sequence comes from Pogonognathellus longicornis, assembly GCA_034694085.1. NCBI lineage: Eukaryota > Metazoa > Arthropoda > Collembola > Entomobryomorpha > Tomoceridae > Pogonognathellus > Pogonognathellus longicornis. The sequence goes on from JAQFYB010000058.1 coordinate 53,723, forward strand.
ACTTTTTTCTTGTAGACAAAACTCTGCAACAACATGACATAGGATTCTTATTGGCATCTTGCATCCAGGCTACTGACACATGTCGTTTATTTACATAAATAATCACTCGCATCCTTTACTTCTTTAAAATACAATACCTATATGAAAAATCATCGAATAAAAAAGCACTAAATCAGATATTCTTAAATTCGTACGGATTTTTAACAACAAACAGTCCAGAAAAATTAAACTTCCGTAATTAGTGAAAAAACAATCATGTCAAGAATCTGAATGTCTTTATGAAATGAAATTAATAAATATTTGGTTTTTTGTGAGTGTTGTTCAATGTAAAAAATGCGTTTTTTCTTAATGATTGAAAATGTTAACGAGGTCGAATTTTCTTGGTAATATTATTGTGGAGTCTAGCGAATAAATTTTATTCTAGTGTTGATTTGATGTTGAGAATGCTGAGAGAATATTGGAGTAGGTAGTGTATGTGTTTGTGTGTGGTGTGATGTAATGTATAAAAGGTGGCAATGCAATATGACTTGGCAGTTTGGTTCGTCTTTCGTTGACTTTTCCTCCCTCACCCTCCTCTTGGAGTTGTTTCAGCCCTTCCTTCGAATTCCCATTCGTTATTTCTCACTGCGATGGATTTCTCGAGTGAAACGAACAGGGCGAGTGTATTTTCCCTCCCATGCACATCAATGCATGACTATCAACCATCAACATTTGCCCTATACTACATTTGAACACCCAATCCAATACTGTAACATTCATAGTAGAACTGTGTGTATTTCTTCAGATGTACATACATACCTATGTTATGTAAGTAGTAGTGTTTTGTGAAGATAAGTATGATGCAGAAAATGTAGATGGATAGTTTCACCAGTGATAGAACAAAGTACTATGTATTGTATAGGTATACAGATTTAGATCACAGTGTAAAGGTAGTTGAGGTATATGGCTGTATTCTTATACTCTGAGTATTGTATAAAGAAACGAACCGAAATTTCCCGTTTCCGCACTGCTAACAAGATAACTAACAATAAGGATCTGTTCCATTACATTGTCAAGTCAAGGAGTTTATAAAGAGGAACTAGGAAAGATTCCTTTGGTAGATTGTATTATAGAGTGATAGCTAGTATATTATTAGGTAGTGCTAGTATTCGAGCTATGTACATTTGGATCAACGTAAATAAGCGTGTTATAAATAGTGTAGAGAAGAGGAGTAGGAAAGGAAGCATTCTTCGACTTTATTGGCATAAGAATTGCAGAGTTGGAATTAGACGTGGGGAACGGCCGAGATAGGAAGATTTGGACGGAGAAACTGTTGTCAAGCAAAAGCAGATGAGAAAAGGGGAAATGAACGTTAGTCTCTCTCTCTATTTCTCAATGCAATCCAATTGCATTGCAATTCATTCCAACAGTCATCCTGTAATTTACTTTAGCTCAGTTAACTATTATAGCCAGAAACTTACTGCTTACATGCACTATTGCACCAATTCAGACAGAGTCTTCATTACTTACTCCGCTAACTCACTTAGAGTTGTTGGGAAATGTACCTATCATTGACATTCTTGCATCATGCTTGCACAAAATACAAAAGATTAGCATTTTGACATACTTAAAGTAAATGATTTTATATGCAGTCTTACTTAATTAATTATTTTCTTAGTTAGTATGTGCGAAAGAACGTGCAATTTGTGTCTTCACTCTTTACGAAACAATTAGCACTTATAAGCATATATGATTTCCTTACCATAATTTCACAGAAAAAGTCTAGTACTAAAATATTGGCACTAATAATAGTAATACCTATCTGTATAAGTATCCTGATGTTATTTACAATAAAGCTATTTAGAATTCAATCGCTGTTCATAGTATACTCAATGCATTTTTGTGGTATAAATATACATACGTAGGAGTATTGAGCGCAAATTGAGCGTATCACCATCCTCCAAAACTTTTGCTCTATATTCATTTGTAGTTATACCCTACTATTCATATAAATATTAGCTCAACAGACATAAGTGTTTTTATTTGTACAAAGTCCAGTTTGGTATAAAATATGTAGTCTTATTAATTACAGGATACCTAATGCAAGTGTTCAACATTTATGAGATGTGCAATCAAAATATTTTATGGATGATTTGTCTTTGTCTTAGTTACTTATTTATGTGAGCGCCTTATTTTGTTATTTCAGGCTATCCAGTACCAGCAGCAACACCTTGTATAAAAGCCATTTGTCCAAGCGAAGGCTGGACAACCGGTGGGGCAACCGTCATCATTATTGGTGACAACTTTTTCGATGGACTTCAAGTGGTCTTCGGCTCCATGCTAGTCTGGTCAGAGGTAAGCAAGGCAATTGTTGCCCAAACAAAGCATTCATCTGTAATAAGAAATTGATATCATCTTCTCTGTTACTACCTTTTCTGATTACGATTTTTTTACATTATCAATATCTTACAGGTATGAGCAAGAAAAGTTGAGGTCATGGTGAAGAAATCACCATGACCTCAACTTTTCTTGGGTGGTATGAGTTTGACTAACTCTTTCGATGTTAATACTATACTGATATACAAGGTGATTTAAGATTTCTCAACCATAGGGTTGCGTAGTCTTTTATGCACCTTGCTTATGTAACTTGTTTATTAAAATTAAAGTAAAAATTACTTTTTTTCTGATTTATCAATATCTTATTACCAATAAAAATATTTTAGTTATGGAAATAGAAATTAATGGTTATATCTTTATAGGTTATTCTAGCATTCGAAAATTACATTGGTTAATACTATACTAATATTTTATTAGGTAACTTGTTTATTAAAATGAAACTAAAAATTACTTTTTGTTTACAGTTGATCACGTCACATGCAATCCGTGTTCAAACACCGCCTCGACACATTCCAGGCGTCGTAGAAGTAACATTGTCCTACAAGTCGAAACAATTTTGCAAAGGAGCACCTGGCCGATTTGTTTATGTTTGTAAGTTGATTGGTTTCTTTTTCCATGGTCTGTCTGTATATCTACTAACTGAATCTGAGTTGAGTGTTCCATCCGGAAGAACTCACGTAGCTATTACTTGCTCACACGGTTTAGTATACTATGTATAGCGGTAGAGAATCCTTTATATCTCAGTTGTAGGCACAAATCGCATTATTTTTAAACACACACGTAAACCATAGTTATATAGGATAATATTATCACTTTATATATAAGGAACTTGAGCTGTGACTTCACGCACCGATTATAGGTACATAAATCCCCGTCTGTTCAATGCACACAGGGTCACAGGAAAGAACTGTGCACTTTTTAATATCTTATTCTCATCTTTACCCACATATTGCTTTTGATCTCATTTTGAATTGAACAAAGTTGTAAAGTAGGTGAGATTAAGACTGGAAACAAAGTTTCTCACTCTGTGTTAGAATTTCTCAAATAATCACACAAAACTGTAAAAAAACATTCATATAAATTCTCAGCTTTATGCAGAGTAATATTACAACATCCTTTGGCTTTGGATATTTATAGGTAAACTTGCACGGGTAGGTATTGCATCTAAATGATCAGTCGTTCCTTATTACAAGGACTATGGAGAACTTTTAGGCAGTCCCACGTAGTATACAGCTCCGGCTTAGAGCTTTCCGCATGCAGTTTACGTTGATTTCGTTTCTTCGACTTTTGTACATAGTAGAATCCAGAAAACAACTACCTGTTGTCGTTTTTAAGCTTGTGTACGAATACAGCGATAATGTTTTGTATATACCATAAATAGTAACACACTATTTTTACAGTTTTTAATTTTCCACTGAAACTTTTGCAAAACTAGTGAAAACTCAGTACCATATGTACCTATACCTACGTATAATTATACCAACACAGTATTAGTAATACTTAGCGGTTGAGATTTATATGCGTACAAAATCTCAAGATTAACATTTTTGACTTTAGGAAATACATTTCATCGGTTTATACTTACTACAATTTTCCCATAATTAACTTAGTATTATGTATTTCATACTTCATTAGTACATAATACTATACAATTACACATAACTAGATTTAATACAACAAAGGGTATACCAGAAACAGAGATCAATCTAATGACAATGATTTGATAATTTAGCATTAAACGAGCCAACAATTGACTACGGCTTCCAAAGACTCCAAAAGTTAATTCCAAGACATCCCGGAGATGCCGACAAGCTTCCGAAAGAGATTATTTTGAAGAGAGCAGCAGACCTTGCAGAAGCCCTGTACAGTATGCCCAGAAACAATCAACTCGCTCTGACTGCTCCACGAAGTCCCGCCGTACCGAATAATATGACGGGTTTCAACGCATACACGGGACTGGACACGGGAAATTCCCAGTGGAATGACGGTGAGTTTCATGATTGTCTGGATTTACAATATGCGGGTATTTGCAATAAGTAACATAGCTGTGATTGTCGTACTGTACTTGTTTTGTTGTCATTGTTGTGAATGTGTGGAGTGAGCCCTTTCCTTTTGTGACTTTGTAAAATGTGTGTGTTTGATGGTCAGGTTTTTTCTTCTAGAGGACTATTCGGTGGGTGGTGGTGGACGAAGTAACGGGGGAGTGGTGGTAGGTAACGGTGCTTTAGGAACGAACGGCACGACCGCATCTTCTTCCACAGGATCCTCGCCCAGAACACAAGGAGGCTACGCGTCCAATACTTCCACACCGCATTCCGCGTACAATACCAACGGCAATTACTCCACCATATCGCCACCACAAATCACACCGTCGTCCGCTGCCATTTTTAATGCCGCTGCTTCCTCTCGTGAGTTTTTTCGCGAAAAAAGTCTCTACTATCACCATTTTTTCGAATGAGTAGTAATTGTCTACTTTGGTGTGTCTGTCTGTCTGTTTTCTAGCTCTAAGAAGTTGTTTATGGTTTAAACACGCCTAAGCATTACTAGCAACAGATTACTAAAAAAGTCTATAAGATGACGAAAATCACAAATTGACATCGGCCATATCAACAAACTCAAGTCATTACATTAAATACAGCGTGCAATCAATTAAAGTGTCTAGGTATCTATATACGATATTATTATTATTCTCATTCTCTAATATTAGGGAATATACATACATAAATGATTATTGCTAACACAATGCGTGTACCATACTATTATACATACTACTTACAATACAAATAGAATAATTCTATCATTACATAACATGATGTATGTGTATATTAGCTAAGTACATAAGCAATGTGCATATATAATATATAAAAATAATAGATCTTAGATCCAATCCCATCGATCCCTAAAAATACTTATTATGAAAGTGTAAATATACATACTAAACAAAATCGTGCATCTTCTTCATAAACGAAAACACTGTGAATGTCAAAATGTAGTTTGGTTATAAATATGCAAAATGTAATTTGTAAATGTGCATAGGTAGGTAGGGTATCCTAAGTATTAAAAGTACGTATACTAAATACAATACTACAATTATACTATCTAGGTGTATGTTGTTTTAGTTAAGGTGTTCCTGTAAGTAACTATTTCTATTTAATAGGTTAATATATACTGTTAATAAATTTTAGTAAACTAAAAGCAGTGTTCATTGATAATGATTATTTGTTTCAACAAAATACATTGTATGATATTATTGCCAAAGTCATTTTGCTTTACGTTATGTACTACTTATTTTAAACATAAATTTAGGTATGTTGCTGTTTAGGTAAGCCAGGATTTTGATTAAAAAATTTATCTATCTGGAAATAACAGATCCTTGAAAGTACTAATTAATGGATGCTGGATGCATGAAATCTGTAGAGGTTTCTTCACAAGATATTTTGTCTTTCTTTTTCTTGTCATGGCATGAGATTAATGTGCAAGGTAACTAAGAAATGGTTAATTTAAAGGATAGAGTAAATTGATAGAAAAACTAAATAACTGTGCCAAGCAAAAACAAGAAAAATTCTTTTACTCGTCGATATTCTCCTATAGTAGCTACTACAATTGTAATGTGTGTAATAATCCTCTGACTTCTGACTTGGAGTGTCAAATGCTATATAAAAGAGCAAAACAGAGATTTGTTTTTGATTTAAAAACGTAAAAGACTTAAACAATGAAATTTTATGTTAACTAATATTTCCATATATAAATTAGAACTACAAATTATAGATCGAGTATTTGCCAAACATATCACTAATGTATGGAAATTTCTTATATACTTACTAATAATATTTTAGCTCTAAGTAAATACTAATGTTAAACTCTAACTTTTAATATTAGCATAATACTACTTAAGTATACAATGCATTACGTGATTATTCGTCCTTTACTCTCTACCGCCTATACATTACTACACATACATACTATACCAACTATTATTGTAATTATTATTACACTACAGATGCTACATACATACTTCTGTATGCAATGAATAGTGTATGTATAAGTACAGGATAAGCAACTAAATAAAAGTAAGAGTATAATTTAAACAATAATACATAATATATCTTTACTTACAATTTACCATGAAAGAAATTTCATAGCTTAAATTATTATAGAAAGTGAATATTGTGACATCATCATGTATATCCGTGGTAAAACTTAATCAAGTACATAGAGATGAATGTTAATCACATTACAACTTCAGAAAATTAATTGTAATGAAGGATTTGACAACTTATTATCTGAGTACCAAATATAAACGTTTAATTGTAAACTCCCTGCTAAATTCGTAAATTCTATCTAACAGTATGCAGAACCACAAATCGTTGTGAATTATATATTGTAGAATATTATTGAATTTCCAACTCAAATCGAAATGTGTATACATAACATTTTGTTTGTAATATTATTATGTAACTGTATCGTCCGTGTAAAAAATCGGTTTTTAGTATTAAGTGTTTATAATCTGCATTTAAGTTGTTTGAGCTACAATTTTTAGTGTCGATGTATACAAAACACGTTTTATATGTTGTATGATTGATTTTGCATTGATTAATTGGTCGGTTTTAGTTTGTAGACTGTATGGTTCATAATAAATGTGTGTATGATTGTAAATTGTATAAAATAAAGCTTGTATAAAGGTTTGTATGTGTAATATGTACAATAGAAAGTTTAAAAATGCTATGCTAAAGCTAAGAATAATATGTATGTATATATATGAGTACATTTAATGATGAATGAATGTAGTATATAATATAATAATGTCTGGTCATATTTAATTTAGAGTTTATTATTACTCGGTATTGATTTTCAGTGAGTTGTATGTATTGTATTGTAATGTACTGACCGAAAGTAATTTTAAGTACGTGAATATAATAATGATGGATAGTGTAATGTATAGTGTCAGAAATGTCAAAGTAAATACAGTTATCTATGAATGTAAGCCACTTACTCGTCATATTATTGATTTTGGAAATGAAATAAATGTCAGTTTATAAGAAGTTCGATTGCCTGTCTATCATTTAATATCCATTTACAACTGCTTTGTATTTTGAGACTAAATTCAAAATATTCAAGCCAAACGGGTTTCCTATATACATGATACATGTGTATTTATTTCACACAGTCTCATGTATTTTTCATACAGTATCAATCTCAATACATAACTTTTGCTTTACACTTTATGTGAGGCTAATTAAGAATTTGTATTACACATGCACACATATTATACACAATGGCTTACAAAGTAAATATAAACATTCATTGGCGAGAGTTTGTTAAATATTTAGTAGGACACACATCCAATATATTATTATGATAAAAATACTCACCTTCACATAGGCCTGTTAAAAGCAAACTCAGAGAAGGAATAGTCAAACGAGTATTTAGTTATGTAGGACGAAGCACACAGATATACAAAAACTTGATCGTTTGTGTGGCAATGTAAAGCGTGTACAACTATAGTAGGTTGCATTAATAATGGTTAATGTGTTTTTAAGTAGCTAATTTCTTACAATTATCAAACTACACATGAGTCTGAGCAAATAACTTAATTGCTAATAATTGGTTTATAACAGTCGTACTATGTAATTTTCTAAAATCGGTGACTGTGAACATGCAAAATTTTATTATTGCAGTTCACTCCCTCGTCTGCTGCATGTCCACGGTGAACCCTCTAGGGAATCACGGATTCTCTTTATCCTATCATTCGGATTCATTCGGTCTCTTCTACACATTACATACGTGCAAACAGTTTGTGGGCTCATCACAAGCAGCTTCTTGCAGCTAAAGCGGAAAAACCGAAATATTATTTTCTCAGTTCATTTACTGCAGTTGCATAAAATACGAAAACAATCCAACAGTTTATATAAACTGGTTTAAAAGATTAAAGGATTTAGGAATACAAGTGCATTAGTCATTTTTAAATTGCATACCTAATGTATTTGTTACGTGTAGAGACAATAGGCAGGTATTTAATACGGGATATTTCTAGCTGATAAAAAACAAATCTCAACTATCACATAAAGTCATAAGTAGGCAATGGTTGTTTGTTGGTTTTTTTCTACATTACATTGTCGATAGTTGTACCATCCAATTTACCTTTGTGATACTTTATCAACACTGTGATTGTGATTACAAGTACCAATAAATTCAAAAGTATTCAAGTATAAATGTTAAACGCATACGTTTATAATAATGCACCAGATAATAATAGGTATCCCATCCCATGCATTACATTTGTATTGTATGTGCTAAATCGTTCACTTAAAATTCACTGTGATAAAGATGTGTTTGGTTAGATATACTCACAATTAGATTAAACGTTATGTGGTTATATCCATGTATAATTTCCAGAGTCCGGAAAGGTATTAAAATTATGTTTATTGCTGTGTCCGTGTTGCAAACCTTGAATAAAGGTCAGTGTTTAAAACAAAAAACAGCATACATTTACATATCCATTTCGATAAGTAAGCTACATCCTGCATAGTTCATACTGTATGTTTTCTGGATATAAGCAGCTTAAACACGGACTCCTATTTTGAGTTTTTCTTCCTTTTTCTTCATTTTTGGCTTTTGGGACAGGTTCTGACGATTTTAGAGCTTTTTTGAATATTGGAAACATATTCGAAGTTATAATAAGTAGGTTTTTTAGCTGCAACTAATTTATTGCAGGTGAAATATTTTTCTTTACATCCAGATTTTTCAGTGACAGCTATACTAAGTAGCTACACATTAGCTGTTTTAGAAATGAAAAGGGTTAACACACACGACACTAATTCCACTCGTGGATAATCCTTTGTAAAAATGTAACTTTTTCACTTATTTACCCATACTGCACTTATAATTATAAGATCAAGGTGCATTAAATAAGGTGTGTACCACATAAGCAACCCTGGGTTGACTTTTATTTTTTAAACATTGCATAAAATATTAACGACCTAAGTACTTAAAATTAGCTCACACTTTTATGGAAATTGAATAGTAGTACTTGTAAAGACCATAAAATATCAAGGCATGTAATACCATGGTATTACATATATGTGGGTTGGTAAAATATCATATCGTTTGTTCTCACGCATTCACTTAAGTTTTTATTACATATTGAAGTGTATTTTTGACAATTTTTAAAAAAATTATTGAAGTTGTTGAAAGTTTTTTTCCTTGCCTAAAAACTTTATTATGCCTTTCCGGACTCTGGTAATTTCCAATCTAATCTATTAACTCGTATGTACCGACATGCGACATATTATTCAGATTGTGTGCATACGTAATGTAATGTACAATGAGAATTACACATTTAATCGTCAGTTATCGATAACGATGGCACAGTACAGTTGTATATATAGACATGATATTTTATTTTAACACATACTTCGTACAATAATTTGCCATTTAGCAGATTGGGAATGGTTCACTATTGTCGAAATAGTTTCTTACACTTAGAAAATAGTGTGGAAATTGAACATTAGGGCTGTGTTATTAATTGTACTAGTGCTTCCAAAGGAATTTTCTTTCTTAGCGAATCATAATTTAAAATGTCAAAAAATAATGGCGAAAAGCTTAAAACGCCCAAAGGATCTGGGTGTTCGGGTTTCTGGACACGGTTTTGGTATAACTTAATATTTCTGTTTGTGGGATTCAAATGGAATATTATTGAAATTTTTACTCGACACAGGAAACTTAATTTACAAAGTATGTGTAATAAAATGTTTCAGATTATGTCATGTACATATTGCACAATATAATTTTTCATTACCCGTACGAGCATTTAATATATCTGTTTAATATTGTATGGCTATAATTATTAATTTATTAGAAATATCAAGAAGACCCAAAGATGTTGCGGTAATTACAGGAGGTGCTAGGGGAATTGGAGTAGAAGTTATAAAAAAACTTCTCATTTTAGATATGGAAGTTGTAGTCGGTAAAAATTCATTCTTTTTTAACCTTAATTCTATAGTAAATGTCCTACCACAATTGAAATTCTTTTACTTGAAACACACTTCTGTAATTAGGTTGCAGAAATGAAGCTGCTGGAAATGAAATGATAGAGAATTTACGAAAGCAAGGAGTTCACACCGGAAAAGCTCACACGATAAGTCTTGATCTTATGTCGCTAGATTCTGTACGGCAGTTTGCTGAAAAAGTATTGAAAAAGTGCAGAAAAATTCATATACTTATCAACAATGGTAAGTCAAATGCTACAAAAAACCGCTGTAAATTGTTAGCTTAATATTTCTTTCATATTGAGTTTTTAAGTCAAAGAATGTACGGCTTGTGAAAAACGTTTTTTGTGTACACCTAGTTAAAAGAATGGCTGCAGGAAAATAATATATAATAATAAATAATTGGAATAATTGTATGTTGCTAAATATGAAGTCAATTGCTTATGAGTTCTAATTGTTTGGTTTCAGCTGGAATAATGCTCACACCTTACCAATTAACAAAGGATGATTTAGAATCCCAATTCCAGGTCAACTATTTAAGTCACTTTCTTCTTACGCAACTACTACTGCCGAAACTTAAAAGTACGGGAACTGCTGAAAAACCATCCAGAATAGTTAATGTCTCATCTATAGCACATTACGGAGGAAAAATTAACTTTGAAGATTTGCAAATGTCGTAAGTATTATAAAATAGTGACAAGCAATATTTGTCAAGCTGTCATTGTCATCTTACATTCAAACTACATTAACCTTAAAACAAAGATATGGATTATCTATGATATTATAATTTAACAGTAAATTGTATTCACCGGAAATGGCATACATGGCTTCTAAGATGATGCAGGTAATTTCGACCCGTCATTTAGAAAATCGTTTACAGTCTGAAGGAGCTCACGTTCACGTTTATGCAGTACATCCTGGTGTTGTTAAAACAGATTTGTATGAAAACGTTTGTTGTGCAAGCGCTTGTGGTTGTTGTCTCAGTATTGTGTTTAAGGTACAATGTTATTCGTCAAAAATTATTATTGACATAATAAAATGATCTAAAAATTCAAAAGTGCGATCTTGCAATAATGTTTGTATCATCAATTATAGACACCTTCACAAGGATCAGATTGCGTAGCTTACGCTGCATTGTCTCCAAAAGTTGCTGACAAAGGAGGCAACTTTTTTGCAAATTGTAAAAAAGAAACACCGAATTCAGATACAAAGAAAATTGAAATTCAGCAAAAACTTTGGACAATATCTTGCGAATTGACTGGACTTGTCAGCAACACTCAATCAAAAATGGAAATCCCTTCCATTACAATCGAAAATGAAGATGGCCGCCACGTCCCGTCTCAAGAAATGGAAGAAACCTTAAAGGAAAATCATGAAGCATCAAGTAATCAACACTCATCTAATTCTTACGAATCGAGAAACATAGACATGAAAAATTTGGGAAAAGGAGTTGCAACTGAAGAAGATAAAAATTTCGCTAGCAACATTGTTGTACAAGTAGAAAAAAGCTCTGAAAGCGCTATTGTGGCTATGAGTGTGGAGTTGGTGAACGAAATTGTAGAAAAAAGTGAAGAAATCGTGAATAAAAGAACTGATATTGAAAACCAAAATTTTATTCACGAAAAGGATGTAGATTCACCAATTCAAGTTGAAGTACAAGAGAGTAATACACTTACAGCTGAAGAGATACACGTTAAACCCGATGGAGTAACTGCAGACGAAATTACAGAGCCTGTGATTGCGTCAACAAAATCTCAAGACAACGATGAGGAAGCTACTGGAAATATTGTAGTTGTCGAAGAAGCTGAAGAGAAATCGGGAACCACTGATTATGGTACAGTGCAGATAACAGAAATAACAGAGAGACGGGATTCCGATAATCGTCTTAACACTCCGGATATTACAATTACACAAGCCAGTGACCCTGGCAGTGACACAGACAGCGACACATCCGTCCGTATTACTAAAGACTAACTAAAATATCACAAGTGCCTAACAAAAAATCTAATTTATAATGTTGATCAAAGTCGATATTTTAACTCGACTGATATAATTGCTCTAAATTTTAAGAGTTTCTCTAAAGTCTACTTTAATAATAAGATTTATATACGTGTGTAAAATATTTGTTAAGGATAAATAGATTGATAGTTTCTTTCATGCATTTTATTTTACTACGAAATATAAACGATTATAACAGTAATCGATTTACAATAATTGTTTATGATTATTTCGGATGCATTTGTAAATCTGCTGTTAAATAGAATCCCATGGGAAGCCATTATTGTCTCTGTAGCACTAGTCGCTCTGATAAAATCTTGAAGGATCGCAGGATGTGTGTAATAACTTCCAAAACTCATATTTTGTTACAAATCATCATCATCATTATTACTATTAATATTATTACGACGTGTCGATTTTATGTCCAGCATTCTTTCTAGTGACTCCGTCACACAAATTTCAAGGTCATCATCCGCTTCCTCTGTCAGCATGTATTTTGGAGGGCGAGGAACTTGTGGTCTTAAGGGGAATTCTTTACGAGCCACAAGTCCCGCTGGACCCCAATCCAATCGTTGGGATCTTGTAGCCACATGAGATTGCTGAGGAAGAGTTGTTTTGTACTTTGTCTTTAACCCTAAGAAGACCATTCGAGCTTCTAAAGCATTCCTCATGTCATCTTGCTGCTTAGAAATTTGAATTGCCTGTAAAAATACAAATATTTAATATTTCTGACAGTTCAAATCATTATAATTACAATTAGAGGCAAAGGAAGAAATCATTTGTCTTACTCGAAGTCTTTGCTTTTCGATTTCAATATCTCTTTCGTTCAGCTGTTGCATGTAGGGACGAACTGCAGGCCAGAATTGACCTGGGTCGTCAAGTTTACTGGATAATCGTTCTTTCTCTTGTTCTCTCTTCCATTTGTCATAATTTAAAGCGACTGATGTTGGGGTAATCCGATAACGCTCATTGTAAACCTCTAATAAGTTTTCGGACATTTGATCAGTACTGAAAAAAATTATGGTGATTTAAGGCATTGACAAAACTATTTTTTTAAATCCTAAACCTTTCTTAAATTCTTTTAAAATTCTTTTAGGAATAAATACGTTGCTCTGAAGTGAATTCTCTCATCGTCAATTTGTGTCATGTGGTGTGCCAAATGACGATATTCTTGAAGATGAACTGCGATTTCTTTGTCTATTTTCACAATATCTTGACTTGTGATAGCAATGTAGCGTTTTAGATTCTCCAGTTGACTGTGCTATAATAATTTCCATGCCTCAATTAGAGTTTGAAAATTCGAATCTTAAATTGATGTCATTAAACCTATTAATTAGTAAGTAGCAATATTTAAATAATTTAATTAATTACAGATGTTCTGGAAGCTCTGAAAAGTGCTTGAACGGATTTCACCATAGCTTTGTATTGTTTTAAATCATTTTTCATTCTTTTCATGTCCGATTGGACCTAGAAAATATATTATAAGAATTAGAATAAGAATATAATTTTGGAAATGCTTTTTACGTAAATACTTTTACACGTACAACAGCTTTTCTAGCCTCCACTTCTGTAATATCGTCCTTCATTGACAGAATATACGTGAGACAATTATGTGCTGCCATGATATAAAACTGCTTATACTGCTCCGAGTATTTTTCATAGTTTTTCGCGAGGTTCCACATAAACTCACTGTAACGTTCTTCTGTCTAATTTTCAAAATGAATCAATTCAGATTTTTTGCATTTTTTTAAAATTTGATTTCTTGCATGAGATAAAGTATACATAAAACTGTACCTCTTGAACATCCAGTTTTCTTTGCAATCTTAGAACATAGATAGAGTCCATCATAGACTTGTTCAGAGCTTCAGTGTATTCTCTAAGTTGTCTTTCATGGTCTGCAGCAAACGAATCAAGGTCAGACAAATGTGCTCTACAAAATATTACCTATTTAAAACTATCGTGTTAAACATATCTGATTAAAACCATTTCTATTATTTTTCAACTTACCGAACATCATCAATTTTTTCTCTGCTTGTTTTATTTAGATCATTGAGAATGACCGATTGATGATCCAATTCAGAAGAAATCTTTTGCCAAGATTTGTCCAGCCAATCTTTTAGCTACAGTTTTTGTTTCAGATACACATAGGAATACAAAATATTGTTAGAAATATTTTCGTTTCGTAAAAATACTATGGATGAATAATATTAGTTTAAATCACCACCTTTTGTCTTCGCAACTCATTCCTCATATCCATTTGTGTTGCATTCATCTGAACTTCATAGCGGAAATGTTTGCCCTATTATTAACAAACTGTGTAAAAATCAAAATGTTAAAATTATATATTATTCATAAATCCACTATGTAAACAATTTCTCACCTCCATATTTTTTACAGTTCCTAATTCTGCGACATCTTGGGTAGCTTTTAATTCTTCGGCTATCTTTAACTTTTCCTCCTCCTAAAATTACAATCTTTTGTAGATATTCATTTCTATATGATTTTAGTAAAATATTCAGACATAGCTTTTTCTAAGTAATTACCAGCATGCAATTAAGTTTTTCTTCATATGCCTTCATAGAATCAAAAAAGAAATCTCGCTCCAACATGAATTTAATTCTTTCTCTACGGGTAAGTGTGAGTTGCTCTCTAAGCGTTTCAGCTACAACCTCTAGTTCATCTCTTTTCATCCATATCATAGGTTCTTCTTTACCATTGGCTCCTTCAAATTTTAAATCTCCGAATTTCTTTAACAACTTCTTGTCTTGCTTGGTAAGTTTCTTAGTTGTTTCCTTCTTTTTTGCATCCTTTTTTTCTGGTTTCTTACCTCCCTTTGATCCTTTTCCTCCTGCTTTCCCAGCTTTCTTCGGGGGCATTTTGATCACGTCAGTAATAATTTAAATCAAATAATTGCTAGGAACTAAGAACTTAGAATAAAAATCGCAATCGTTTTGCACGAATATGTATCAAGTTATATACGGGTATTTTAGCAACCTTTAAATCGGCCATGAGTTTTTTCTCTAAAAGCATTTATGTATAACATTGCCCACAGATTATTGTCCAACTAATATCAATGATGCTTACAAAATAGTCTTACTGCATGCGTGGAATCGATTGCTAAAGTTGTCATAGTCACTTTACATGAAAAATTGCTTGATCAATAATTTTCCTACATTTATTTCACACGACCATCCCCTGTGTGCCCTATTGAATGTGATTTCCTGTAGAATTGGCAGTCTGTGTCCCTTGAAACTATTTTTGATGGTTTGGGTTCCTCCTCCTAGTCTTCTCCAGGAAAATTTTATTTTTTAAAAATGTCCATTACGACTATTCTTGCCCCAAGGGGGGATTTAACGGATGAGAAGCCTCCGGTTTCTCATCATCTTACCAATGTTGCATCAATAAAATCACATCTTGTCCTTCCAGATATATCCACTTCTATTTTACCAGTTGTACTTCCTCCGATTCCAGAAAGACGACAACGAGCTCCATCAAAATCCCGTACTGTGAGGAAATTGATGAATGGGAAGGTTCCCTTTGTTGAAGGAGATGACGAGAAAAATCCATTTACAATTCCTCTTGACCTCCAAGTGTACATGGATAACAATCTAAAGGAAAAGGAAGAGGTATGAATACAAAAGTGATCATCTGATCATGTAAAAGAAAAATTCTCATCGTTTAAGGCTTCATAATAATATTGTGATAATATTCTGTATGGGTGTCCACAAAATCTGCCTTTGTTTTTCATGATATTTTTTGTTAGAGCTTTTAAAAAAGTTTTTCATTCTTAACAGAGAAGATTGGCAGATCAAACTATCAAAACAGTTGACAAACAAACAAATGCTATGAAAAATACACGGAGGGTTATAAATCGTGTCAAACCTTTTACTACACCCCAATTTAAACAAAGTAAGTCGAACGAAATTCTTAATAATGAAAATTAATCTTTCCCATTAAGGTTATGTAAAGAGTATAATCTTGCATATTTACAAATATATTTCACATATTGAATTATAAAGCATTTGTTTATTGTGTAGGTAAATACAATTTTAGAGACTTTTGCAAATGATTGGCATATTTTATTTTAATAGCGCAAGCAAGTGTGTTTAAGCAAATAACATGGAAAGCTCAAACTGGATTACATATAAATCACTTGCAAAAAGTTTCGCGAAAAATTCATTCGGATTATTTAACTAATCGTAAAACTGTATACTACCTACACGTAAGTGTTTTTATAACAATAAATTCCAAAAATTAGTTCAATTTTCGGCCTAAGGACACAAATACACAACTTTTTAAAAAGCTTTTCAACGGTATGCGTATGGGATGCTGATCTTGGATAGGCCTCTGGCCTCTTCAATAGGCTATAATAAATATTATAATCCTTATAGAGTTTCCAAGGTCGTATACAGAAATAGATTTCGGGGAGAGTAAAGTCATCAATCATATTTACAGATAACAGACAGGAGAAAATATTTTCAGAGGTTTTGCAATTTTATGGCAAAATACTTTTGAGATTTCGAGGGTGAGGGATTGCCCATTTGGCCACCCACTGTATACTGCCTTGAGTGTATTTAATAAATAAAATAGTTTTAACTAAAGCTAGTTTTTAATAATTGTTAAACTTTATTGGTTCTGTCCTTTGTTTCTTGTAATTTCACGTTATAATTAATAATACAAAATATCACATGTAGAGAGCAATCCGGACACGAAGGCAAGCGCTGGATCTTTTAAATCAGCGTCGATTAGATGAGGAGGCTGCTCTGAAGAACTACGAGTGGTTGACAGACTATACTCAAGAATCTTTCGATGCTTTTCTCAAAGAAAATGACGATGACACTATGGAGGCTAGTAAAGCGTAAGACACTAAACCAAAATAAATGAACAATATTTAGAATTTATGCTAAAGAAAAATTGACCTTATTGGGTTGTATGTTGTAGTAGAGGATCAAATATCATATGAATGTTTGTCAAGGTTTGAAAAGTTTTATAAATTATAAATGTCTAACAATAAAATGTTACTAAAATATTACTGTTCAAATAAATATTTAGTGCTGAAGCAGCTATGAAAGAAAAGCTGGAGAAAACTTCTGAAGTGAGAGAACTAAATATCAAGATCAATCACTTAAAGAGTGAAATTCTTGCTGCAAATGAGAGTCTCCGGGAGTGCAAAGTGTACATGAGTTTCCTGGATGAAATATCAAGAGAAGGAATGAGGAAAGATGAGGAAGAAGCTAATAGATCCTTTAGGGTATTCATTGATTGCATATTTCAATGATATTTTTAATCTTTAATAATTAGGAACTCATAATACTAATTTAATTAGGTATGCATATTTACTTTTAAATGAATGAATGAATGAATTTGTTATGCTTTGGGATTTATAGAGGAAACAACAAATGAAGGAAGAAGTTGTTAAATTGACGCGACAGGGTGTACCACTTAAAGAAGCCCGAGAGCTGGTTGCTGCTAACGAAGCAAAGTTTGATGACAGAAGAAACGACCTAAGTGGAAAAACTAAACGTATTATATTTATTTATTTGTGAATATGTTTCGTAAAGCATTTTATAGATATTGATTTTAATGTGGAAATGAATTTCGACAGCTGGAGAGCGAAGTAGTAGTTTGGAACTAATTACTGATCTCAACAATCAATTGCGTCTTGCTATTGACAAACATTTGGAAGCAACTGGAAATAACGATGGAAATAAAGACACTAATTCTCGAAACTTTTCTGAAGCTATTAGTTCAGACCAGGTATTTCAAGTTCATGGCCAATTGCCTACGGGTGGTACAGAAGGAAGGGGTGTTCCTATACTACCACCAAATATAGGAAAAGTCCAATTAACTGAAAAACCTAAAAATATCGGTAAACTTGTATTATTTGAATTCACATTTTTTACATATTATTGTACTATTTAGAAATGCTTTTTAAAATGACAGCACAAAGTTAAAAATGGAAAACTAAACCTAGAATGTATATTAGCATTTTTCATTAATTTTGGTTTTAAGTGTTTAGTCATTTATGGTATTTACAGTTCATGAAGATGGGTATGATGAAGAATCATTATTGCGGTCGCTTGAGTTAGTTCCTGGAACTGAAGAAGATGACATGAACGAGCTTGCAAGTAATGTTTCATTATTCTCCCAATTCAATTTTGGGTCTTAATGAATCAATTATTTGCCAAAAATGAATACTAAATTGTTTACAATGCCTTAATTGAGTCCTAAATCCTGAAATTATTTAAACTTTCCATTAGATCTGAGTTTTACACGTCCAAGTCAATTGCTTCAAATCTACTCGGATATGGAAGAACAAAACTTATCGCTTATTCAACACTCTCAAGCATCTGAAGAAGTGTTAGATCAAGTAAATGTTCAGATAAGGAAAACAAGGGTAAGTCTTTTCAAGCAATATAAGGGAGGGGGTACTTTATTCAAGCAAATAGAGCAAAAATAATCACTGTGTACAAATAACAAATCATAACACATTATTGAATTTAGAAAACGCTAAATGAAAAGAGTCGGCGTTTGAGGAAGGAAATTAATAATATGGAGGACGATATTAATTACAACGAAGAACGAGGCCATGCTCTAAGACAGCTTGTAGAGTTAGTTCTTTCATGTTACTTTTCCAAAATAAAATCATGCTATCCACAAACTATAATAAAATCCGAACTTTAATATTATTCCCTCCATTAAATGCTAAAAAAATATTTAGCATGTTCACTGGAGGAAATTACGATGTTCGTCAACAACAGAAATTGTTTCGCATCCTTCGTCGGCATGTTGGAAAAGTTTATATGGCAGCTGTCGGTAAAAATACATTTATTATTTGATGATTTTTGGTTTTCAATTGTATGTAAATATTTTCATTTTTGGAACTTACGTTATCAGTATTCTAATTGCATTAATATTTTGATACTATACATACGTTCATATTAAAATACTACACTATTTTATGCAGGCAATATTGACCATCACTTAAGTCCTCTTCTCATGTTGACTTCGGTGGAGAAAAATTTTGAAGACTTGGTCAAAGAAATTCAAGCTATGCCGGATGACATAATATTCCAAATCTCAAGGGTTAGTATAATAGCAATTTTTAACTTTTTTAACGAAATACGAAGAAGAAGTGCATGATAATATTTTCAAATTATTCGAAATGGTTTACAGGAGTTGGATAAAGAACGCCGAGAAGTCGAACGTAGCGAGAAACTCAGCCGAAAGAAAGAAGCCGAAGATATTCGAGCCCTGAAGAACTTAGAACGGGCTCGTGCTCCCATTAGAATTAAGGTAATTGTATAATGAAATAATTCCTTTAATTTTGGAAAATTGATGCTGAAATTAGCATTATATGCATTACACAAGAAACTAAATTGTTTGTAATTTTTCAATACACAGAAAGGTCGTCCTTTGTACCCACGCTCACGCCCACCCAGGCCAACCATTAAACTATCTCAAGCTGAACTCGAGAAAAAAGCAGAACAGGACGAATTCAACTACTTTTTTGGTCCGTAAAAATTCTTTGATGCTCTTTGTATTCATCTCAATATATTATGTCCCGTGTTATGCATTTATACTTATTGTACTTCAATACTTCAAATGATGAGACGTAATGAAGTGGTAGCAAAATAGTGTATCATTAAAATGATGATAATGCGTGTCCTCAATCATCTCATATTAGTAAATGATTGTACAAATTGCTTCTATTGATAAATTCATTGGAATTACCATAGACAAAAAATAAAACATAATGATGTGTATGTTGAAACAAAATAGAATCCACCTGCAGCATAAATATTTAGTATCATAACATGCTTTAGAACGAATATATGTATTACATTACGATTACGATTACGAGTATTACAATAATTTTACTTATAGGCAAAAATACAATAGTGTATTGTGTATTCCATTGTGCTCCTTAGATGTTTTCACTGTTTATTTGAGAAATCATCATTAATCAATCATCTTTAATATATCAGTATTAGATATCATATATCGTGACACACATCAACTCGTATAAATTATTATTTTTACATGATGTTTCTAAAAATATTTTAACACCACGGCCGTATCCAGAAATCGATTTCGGGGAGGGCAAACAGGTATAAATTTTACGAACGATGTGGTAGTAGTTATTAAAATAATATTTTGCTTGCCTATGGCTTATACTATAAAATATACTTACCACTTGCATACGTCTTAAAACTGTATGAACATTATAAATAAACAAATCATGAGAATTGCATAAATAATTAAACAATTAGCGAATAAAATGTGTAATGCTATAATATTTTCGATCATTTTAATGAAGATATGCGGTATTTGTGGAACTTATTATTGTCCATGAACTTTATTTTAGAATAATGAACACTACAGTTGTCGCATCATAATTTAATTCATTTAAGTCTTGTGGTATTTTGAATGTAATGCATGCATATAGTTCATAGTCAGTTCTTTATATTGGTTAGCAATATCAATATTCATCATTTTGCAAATTACGTTACTCTTAATGAGTAGTGTGGTTGAAAGGCTAACATTAAGTATTACATAATTACATCGTTGTTAATTGTGCGGTTAATACATATATACATCATTTGTTTCTCGATCAACAGCAATTATATTATATTCTGATGGATCTCTACCTCTTTGACTACTGTCTTCTTCAGAATTATGAATAGTTGATGATTCAGTCTGATTATGAGTTTCTGCGGCTCTTGGATTCAGATTCTCTTCTCTCATTTGGTTTTCTAGATCTACACTGTTGCTTTCCCTGAAGGATTGTTCGTGTGGAGCTTCCTTTACAATTCCAAAATTAACGATTGCATTAAACTTAGCTATCATAGAAATTGCTTTTAATGAAAATATTAAATTGTAACTTTGTAAGTAGGAGGCAGGCACGTAGCCAAGAGTATAAGTTGTGGGTGCACAGCAGGCTTGTTTACATAATTCGAAATTTTTTCCAATTTTTTAAACTTTTTATGCAAAATTACCTATTTATTTTTAGATATTCTATGCATTCTGGGGGTGCACGTGCACCCTGTGAACTCCCCCTGGCTACGCGCCTGGTAGTAAGTACATAATTTTTACACCCGTATGGAAAAGTACTGGTAATAATAAAATAACCAGGAAGTTGCAGTTGTGGCAAAAGAATGCTCAAAGAACTTACTGGGTGGACTTACAGTAGTGGTTGTAGTGTTTCTTGGTGTGAATGGCATGCAGTATTTTAATAGCGTTGATTCCAAACATGATCTATAACAACACTCTTTCGTTACCTCCCTTGGCATTCTTCTGACGATGTCCCTTGCCGTTCTTCCTGACCGAGGACCTTAAAACAATTATATCGTTTTCATCAGTTAAATTGAAAAACATTTGAATTAAATTTAAAAAATCCCTTTGCTTTGACTGACAAATCATAAATTTATTTTTGGACAATACTTCTGGAAAGTTTTATTTAAAAAAACATTGCCATAAACATTGCAGCTCTTGCATATGTTACACCTAGTATGTTTAAATATGTTGTGTAAGAAAACCAGAAAAATTGTCGTTTCCGTCCCGATATTCCCGAACTCTGAATATACACCATACCTATGTACAAACTACACCCACATATATCTACTTGTAATAGGAATATCAGTATTTAAATATGAATTTTAACTAATTTCATTGCATTAGAATTTAAAAAGCCTGCTTTTTGTTAATTAATTAAATCCAAAATTTCACTACAAAATACCTCTTGCCGCAGTTGGCGTGTACAAGCCTTCAATGCACAATTTTTGTATAGCTTCTTTCAACCTACTGCCACACAGGTGTTTATAATTTTTTTCGACTACTGGTACTTCCGTTGTGTTTGACATACCCACTGTCGATTCTGTTACAATATTATTATCAATAGATAATTCCCGTTTGGCAAGTCTCCTATGCGTCATTATTGCCTTAGCGTGAATTGCCAAAGAATTAAATAGAAATACGAGTGTAAGAGCAATTATAACGAAATATTTATTTATACAACACATCCTAAAAAAATTTGAGTATAAATAAGTTGAGGTAGACTTTATGACAGTATGAAGTTAAAGTGGTGTTAATGCAACATGGTTAATGAATGAATGAATGCAAAAGTGTTATGTATAATACTTTACTAATACTAACCTATCTGTAAAACTATAGGCGTAATAAATTCTTAAAATTATCTAGTATAGGTAGGTATATTAATGACTTCCTAGTTTCTACTAAAATGAGAATGTGAGGGTTTCATGCAGCCAGTGTCTGCATTACATTTTATATACCTTCAAACTTAATACTTAAATAATATGAGACAATGTCCTGTCGGTAAAAATTCCATTCTAAGCATTTTACGACATTAGTACAACCTGTAAGAATTATTTTATTACTGGTTGCCTTCAGTGACATTATCCATCTATAGGTACAGCAGGCACATCTATAGATACATAACCATACCAGGCAATCAATCTAATCTAATTATTACTTAATATTAGCTACCTAGTTTATTAGTATGAACGATTCGGAATAAGTATCAAGGAGAATGTACAACGACGATTTTTTCTAGTGCAGTTAAACATGTTTTATTTTTTTTGTTGCAGAATTAGTATTACATGATATTATGTAACATATCGTATCTGCAGATTTTTTAATTGCTCATAATTTTAAGAATGCAAGTGAGAGCAAGAAATAAGCAAGAAATTGTGATTAAAATTGTAGCTCGGTAAGGTAGCGAGCGTAAAGTACCTATTACTTTTATGTAAGGGTCAATTATGTTGAAATAGGTGTTTACGAATTAAAATTTACGAAGAAAATTATTTTAAAGGATTTTTCATGTGGGGCTGAGATGTTAATTCGTTTCGAATTTCTTCTTGTCGATCTTCCTTCCTAATATGGTAGATAAATGGTTGATTTATCCGACAAAGAAAACGGAGCCGGAGGACATATCGTCATCCGTCATGCTTGTATCAAACGATGAACCATCGTAATCAACATTGATACTCTCAGCTTCGCCTGACTCAGTCCTCGGAACGAATGCAGGTGAAAGTCCATGTGAAACTCCATTTCCCCAATTTTCAGAATTATTGGGAAATCCAGCACCTCTATTTTGGGCAGTGTAAGGCCGAGTTTTTTCAACTAAAGCTTTAAACTCTCTAATTAATTCCCAGGGGTTCTGCTGTACATAATAAATTATAATAATGTTAGTGGTTAATCCAGATGTATCACTTTTTCTTTGAAAAATGTTAATTCTATGTAATACCAAGTTAGAAATATGAAAAAATATGTTCTTTTAAATCTTTTTTAATCTTCTTTAAAAATTTAATTTTAATTTACCCTTGAAGTATTTGGTTTCGAAATTACAGGAGCTGGCGTTGCTGGAGTCGTTGGTGTTTCCTGATGGTCGCAAAATGTTAGGAGGTATGTTCGAGTGCAGGGCTTGAAACAGCATTCTTGAGTAATGGAACGTCGATAGCGGGTGACCAGATTTTCATTGAAATTTCTTTTTGCAAAAGTTGGGAATTTGCCATTGCACAATTTTGTGAGTGTTTCAAACAGACGTCTGTTGCAAAGTTGGACTATTTCATCAGAACGAAAAGACTCTACTTGCCTTGTTGAACGATACATGGCAGCCCTTTCGTCACCATTTGATGTCAGACTACGTTTTTGTAGTTTTTCCCCGTTGATGCCGTGCAGGTAAATAGCGCTGAGGAGGATGACCATGGCTGCTAAGGTGAAACCAGACATGATGACAGAG
Source organism: Pogonognathellus longicornis (assembly GCA_034694085.1). Classification (NCBI taxonomy): domain Eukaryota; kingdom Metazoa; phylum Arthropoda; class Collembola; order Entomobryomorpha; family Tomoceridae; genus Pogonognathellus; species Pogonognathellus longicornis. The sequence continues at coordinate 77,846 of JAQFYB010000058.1, forward strand.
ATTTCTGATGATTTCTGAAAATCGACAAATTCTGAAAATCGACAGAAATTCTGAAAATGCGATGTTTCTGGATGAGATTTTGTTTCTGGATGAGATTTTCCAGATCGTCCAGGGAAAGCAATCGAAACGATTGTGGAGATCATGGAGAATAAATACGACTATATATACCCAGTCTCTACTTCAGATGAATGATTTCGAATGCAAATGATTGATAAAAGAAATGCTCTGAGTGGTTAATTGCATTCATGATTTCTTACATTATGCTAAACGACAAAATGGTCTCAATTTAGATAATTTTACAGGACCTGCTTGTAGTGCTTATACAACTTAAAAATAAAAATAAGCATTCAAAAGGAAAATGTTTCTCACAAACCAAAAGATGTGCAAACAAGTAAATTATTTCTTTCAATCTCTGAATAAAACTATTGAATGCAATATTTGATTCGTTTTTGATATTACATGCTTACAACTTTCTAAAGACAGTAAGTAAGATATGCACTGAAAATTACGATGTCTAGCCTTTGATTGCTTAATTTGCTCTACTTAGTTTATGTAAGGCAATTTGTCAATTTGTTCTCCATCTCGAAATTGGACATGAGATCATTATTTTGTATTAATATTATTCAATCTTCTTTGTAAATCAAGATCTCCATCATTAGTTTCATTAGTATTATTATCATCGATAATCTGTAATTTGAAGCATGAATAAATAATACATACTTTACTTGGCAGGTTCATGCTATCATACTGGTACATACAGAAAATTAATAAGACCCTATTACCTTAAAATGCTACCTCCTACTTACTAGTTACTAACGTATGGAAGAAAATTATTCAACCTTTTAAACTGTCTCATAACAACTTACGCCTACGTGCACTACACCATTAAAAGAATTATTGCTCTTCATCTGCTGATTGAATCATTTCATCATGATGACATTTCAAAGAATTAAGTTAGGTAGGTACTTCTTTTTCAATTCAACTATGTAACATAAACTAAGATTGTATAAGTGAATACGACTAATCATGAATCCTTAACTTGTGATTCAAATGCAAAAATCTATTATGTGTATAATATATTATTATATGCAATCAAAGGCTGTGATTCAGAGCAGGCCGTAAGAGCAATTGTCTAATTAATAATTGTAGGATGTAAAATTAGTAATCTTTTAAATATGAAATTTGATGTAATGAATGCCAAGATTCCCTACATATTTGATCAATGCAACATGCTTTCATAGCTGTAGCTCGCAATAATTAATTAATACATAAGACAAATTAAGTAATAATATCGCTGCTGTTAGTTTGTCCATTTCCATTTATTCACTATTTAGGTGTATAAAAATTAATCGGAAAAGCGGAGAGATCATATACAATATAAAGATAAATTATTGGCATTTGCAAAATAATAATAATATAATCGAGGGAAAGCATCGTATTTAATATTATTTGTGAGGGAACTTAAAAATGAAAATATTTATTAATGAACGCAAACGTTCCTTGAAGGTTAAATTTAAGATGGTTTGTACTTACATTTAGTAACTTAGGTAAAAAAATGCGCTATCACTAATCATTAAAAATTCATAGTACATTTGATTAGAACATGAAGGTGTATAGTATAGTACATTTATGTACTTTCGAAAATCATGGGTAGGGCCCGTGCTCCGGGGCCCTGTCCCTAAATACGTCACTGATAGTTTATATTTTTTAAGAATGTTGGAAAGTGCTAATTATTTTCGCAATATAATATATATGTATACATTTTATTATATTGTTGTACTATTATCATTTTAATGCTCCTTCCCATTCTAAACATAAAGTACGAAAAACAAATTAAAAATAAATCTGAACTTTAGAAAAGTTGAATTAATTGTACGCATCAATTAAATATCTACCGGTTGTAAATTATTAATTTTCTCAGATCAATTACATGTTTATTTTTGGCTGCAGAATACAACATTTTACAATGATTATTTGCAGATTTTCTAAATTGCTAATTACATCAAGAATGACATTGAACATGCTTTTCCCGTTCGGAATATCAGGGGAAATGTTAATTCATAATGTTAATCGTAATATTTTTAGCTTTATGCTTACAAAAGCACTTTTTTTTGTTTTGTTAGGTTAGGTATACGAAACTATACATTCCATGCAGTACGATTTCATCGTACATCGTATAACATTTATACAAGCAAAATTCAATGAGAGTAATTATAATTTCCAAATTAAATATATGCTAATAGCTTTACAATAATTCGGTTTTCTTCAAATAAGCCTTTGCAAAAGGCAGTAGTTGTACAACAATATTAAGCATAAAACACAGAAGGAATATCATCTTTTTCATTATAGACGGCTTCAAATGGTATGGGCTGCGGTCGTTCTTCAGCTTTGGTTTCATCAGTAGGACCAACATCCTCCAAAGATTCTGAATTTGACCAATCAGGATTTTCATCGTCGTTTCTATCTAAATCTGGTTTTTCTTCTGTGATAGGTTGAGAATGCTTCCGACTCTGCATTAGTAACTTGTAAATAGCCCGTAGTATTTCCATAGGCAAACCCGACTGTAAGTAAATGAAATAATGAACAATTAATTCCTGATATAAAAAATAATCATACCATACAATTGTAAATTAAAAATTAACATTTTCTAGGAAAAATATAAGATAACAATTTTTCATTGAAGTTAGTGATGCAAAATTTAGAATTTATTTACAACACGAAAATTTTCAAAATATTGTGCATTTTGAATATTGGAAAATATTTTTACCCTGGTGGGTGTTGGTGTCGTAAGAACAGGAGCTGGAGTTGTTGTAGTAGTGGGTTCCGGATCTGCCCGTACACAAAATTTCAGGAGAGATCTATGAGTGCAAGGTTTCTTGCAGCATTCCTCAATAATGGAACGTTTGAAGATGGCCGCATTATAATTGTCACCGTGATTTTCGACAGGGGAGTTTCTTTTGGATTGCTGTCGAATTGCAAGGGGTCCTCTACAAACCATTTGGATAGTATCGGTCAGTCTTTGTCCACAAAGTCGAACATGTTGGTCAGGATGAAAAAAATCAGGATTTGGTAAAGTGCGGCGAAAATTCTCTCCTTCCTTGACTCCCCCGGATAAAATACCCTGTTCCTGATTTTCATGCAGAGTTGTCGAAAGAGTACTGTTGAAAAAATAGACAGTAGTCACAATTATTATCATGATTGCTTTCGTAAAAGTAGACATGTTGAAAATATGAGACAAAATAATACAGAGAGAGAAAATACGAAAATATTTATAAATTCAGCAAAGTTTGAAGGAAAGCAATCGTAAAGACTGTGAAGATCTTAGAGTAGCATGGTTAGTTTATATACTGGTTCTAGTTTCCATTAGACTGATTTCGAATAGAAGTCAACTATACAAGAAAATTACACAATTAAAATCTTTTTCCCTGCTGACGCAAGCATTTATTGAACTGGAAGTATTAGTAAGTTTCATACGCGGGCAACAGCTAAAAATAAAATGTGACATATGGAAAATTCGGTTCATAGTTATTTAAGCATACAATACTCTAGAAATGGTTTTTTTTATTTCATTGGATCTTTCTGCTCATATTTGCATCAAACAGAATAAAATTAATGTGAGCATCTCATGAATTCATTTTAATGTATTTTAGTCCATTGTAAGAAGGTATTAAATTAATGAATGTATAATACCAATAACTATGTAGGTTTGCACGTTTTTAGAACTGGAATCTTTAAGATTTCAGTTCAGATCAGAGTGATGCTTGATGGAGAAAGCATTTTATTTTCCCAGAACAAATTACTTGTTCATTGTTAACAAAAGCTGGTGTGGGCAAGCATCAACATGCTGTATTTTGTAGAAGCAATCATGATTATAGGTATGTATAACGTAATGTACCATGAAAGGGAAAATAATATAATGGTAGATGATTTGTTCAAAATTATTTCAGAAGATTTGTGATGAAGATAATTTTAGGTGCAATAAAGATTCAGTACGAAAAGACTTGGTACACCATAAATCATGAGCATGATTATGACGCACTAGCTTGATTAAAAATAATACAATATGACATTAATAAATTGCTTGATCTTTTGGGTGCAATTATTTAAACTTGTAATTTCAAGGCCGTATCTAGATGCAATTTCAGGGGGGTTAACACCTATTTTGTCAAAATCAAAATCTTTTTAGACTTCGTAGTCGGAATTCATTGTTTTGGCTAAAAAAGTCGAAATTATCTAACGCAGACATTTTCTAATTTAATTTTTGCCATGTTGATTACTTATATCACGATTAAGAATATTTTCATCCACGAGGTAGGTTTAACCAATGACATCACAAATAAGCCACTTTATTTAATAGTAATTCAATTGCACTCATGAAAATACACTTGACATTTTACAGGGACAAGACTAAAGACATGATTACATGTTATTAGAGCTACATAAGTACACGATCAAAGATTTAGAAGCATGCAATCATTTTTACACAATTAAACTTATTTATGTTATTTTTTTTGAGAACATATAACATTATAACTTTGTTTGATTGAACTAAATACACCATTATAATAATGAATATACACGATCTTTTATAATACTTTTTGAACATAAGAAAAGGTACGATAAATGCGATATACGAACATATAATACAATTATTTTTTTCTCAGTTTCAGTTACAGTCCACTGTTCTGAATATTAGCTCGATGTAGAATTATTGCGAATTGTAAATGCTATTTATCTGCAAACAAGAAGCAAATTAACATTTAAGTTTACACGAATTGATTACCTACAGTTAGGTACCTATGTGTATACTATACACTTATTAGTTAATAACACAGAGTTAACCAAGTTGATATGATGACGGTATGGCAATTAAAGTCAAATAATTTAACTTTAGAGGTAGTATGGTAATATTATTATAATTATTTAACACACTTCAGAACATTACGTGTTCTGGATATCCACCCGTGCACTTTAAAATGAATACTTACACGTAAAAACTTAAATATACTTTATAATCTCAATCTATATATCCACTTTATATAAGTCTTTTCGAAGTCGATGCAGCGTATTCCGTTCCAGAAAGATTGCGACAAGCAATCGCAAACTCATTAATGGCATCCTGAACTGCTCTCTTGTTTACCCTCTCTCTATCGAACAGAAAATGAAGAAATGCTCAGAATTTTTAATAAGGCATTTAATAAAATATTTTTATTAATGAATTTTAGAACTTACTTGGTAACTTTATTATAGAATCTATTTTTCATTTCTGGGTTAATGTGGCAAGAGGGGAAGCCCTGAATTGCTAAACCATCTGAAAGCCACTTCCTCCATTCACCGCTGAAAGCCCTATTCAGGGCTAAGATCAGATCTGCGAAGTTATGACAATTCGATCTGGAGACTGTGTAGCCTTTATTCGGTTCAAAAGAAAACCATTACAAAAATTAGACAGGTATAGATGCCTTCGTCGTTTATACAAAAGTATTATTAATTCCAAACTATAGGATTCAAGCAAGGTAATACAGGTAGGTCTCTTACCGATGGCAATTAACATTTTATGAACGATGGTTGGCCCTTGTTGTTTAAAGAATTCAATCAGTGAAGGTCTTAAGACATTTGTCTTGTCGATCGTCGCCGTTACAAAGAAAATTGCAGCTTTTAGCATGGAAGTCTCCATACAGTTCAGAGCCTCAATAGCTATACAAAAAACGCAAAATTTTGAGCATAAAAAACTTCAATAATTTTCATAGTGATATAGCATTATTACAATAGCATTTACCTATTTGAAGTAAAATATCCAAAGTTACACTAGCAGCATTAATGAGATCAGCACTGCTTCTTATTAGCTGCGCTAACAGTGTAAAATAAGATTCAATAAAGTCAGTATCCCTTATGGTCCTCACACGTTCCAAGCATAGTCGATGCATTTCTCCAAGAAATTGCGTTTGCGTAGCCAAATTTTCTTTTCCAAGCATTAATAAAGTCTATAAATCAGCAACACATTAAATAAGCTTTAAAATGAAGTGTATATTTAGTAACGTTGTTAAATTATATACAAAAAGCAAAGGGGTACCTGTTTGGCCAACGAAGTGGCAGACATGAGTGGATTCAATCGGAAGGAAATTAAAACTAGTTGTATGGAATACTGAATAACTGTATGGCTTGCTGTATGAATAGTAGAGAGCGTATGTTTCAAAATCGCAAATAACGCTTCCATCACTTCTTCGTCTCTTGCCCATTTTTCAGCTAGTGGAACCAAAATGGGGAGTATTTGCTCTACGACGGGAATCAATGGTTGGTTTCTTGTTTGATTTTGATTTGGCGTAGCATTATTGTTATTCATTGCCATCGCTGCATCCTGCTCTGCCTCAGATATTTCATCACTTTCGCCATCGTCTTCCCCATTCAAAGCGTTGTCCAAGGATGAGCAAAGAGTGCTCAGAATATTTAGAATACTTACCAACTGAGATTTTAACTCAGCTTTTGGCTATAAATTAAAATCACAATGTTAAAATCAGTGTTGTGGTCAAAACAAATCTAATTACCTATACAATACTAAATATCAATTTATTTTATAAATTATTAAATGACTTTGCATACTTCTTGCGCTGCTATGGATTGAAGTTGAAGAAGGGCTGGAGAAAATATTTCATTGACTGCCGTAATGATTTGCTCGTTAGGAAGAAAAGGGAGAAATTTTCCAATACAAAATACCAGTCTTGCACAATCATTTTGTGTTAGCACACCGCTATCCAACGCTTGCTGTTCAGTAATTCAAAAAAACTTATAATATTGTTAATGCAGATTTTTTGGAACCATGAATAAATTAAAATACATACTTTACAAGAAGACAAAATTTGAGGGGTGAATTCCGAAAGATTTCTTGAACAATCTCGACTCAAAGTTTTTAATGCTAAGGCTGCGGAAGTGGCTATTTCTTGTTCAAATAAACCTTCCAGAATAAATCCAATCATATTTTTTACAACTGCGTCATACATGTGTAGCATTCCACTACAAGAGCCTATGAGAAAGTATATCAAAACATATTAAACCCTTGCATCTTTATGCACTTGTATAAATTCTTTTTTCATTCTCGTGGAAAGATCATTTTTACTTACTAATACATTCAATGGCAGCTTGGAAAAGTTTGGCATTTCTTTGTTCTCTATTGAGTTTAAGAATGCGAAATATCACAGAAAAAACTCGAGTCATTGGACCTACAACTAATGGATCTGTTTCATCAGATATATTTTCGGCTACTGCACGAATTCCCATAAGCAGACTTTCCAACTCAGGCCAAAGTTGCCGGATTTGTTGAGAATCCTTGAACAATAAATAAAAATAATTTAATACCTAACCCAATTAAACTGGTGGTTAAAGTTTGACATTGGGAATCTTAAACAGACTTACAGTCTCAATTTTCAGTAAATGAGCCTCTGTAGTATCAACTAGTTCATTCAACATAGTCCAGCCTCGTAATTCAAAACAGTACGTAAGACAATCACAAACATCTTGTCTGTATACACGAAATTGTTCCTTTTCTTCAGAATTCCAGTCGGAAGTGTTCACAGGATAGCAAGCTTTTTTAATGAGTATTTTAGCTAAAGATTTGTAAACTTCTTCGAATACTTGCATAATTCTTACATATTTCATCCCTTCAGTTTGTTTCGGCTGAATATCTTCCTGTGAGAAAATATAAGAATATAAGACTATTCATTATTGACGCTCACACATAAGAGTATTTAGTAATAATATTCGAATAGAATTCTTACCACAAAGGAGTACCAGACGGAAATAGTTATGCTACTGACAATTTCGTCAATAGGATAGGTGCCCGGACAATCGGTGCATCTCAGTAGTATACCAATAAGATTCAAAACATTCTCTCTATTTTGAGGATGATTTTTGTTATGAACGCACTCTGGATCACATACGTCCACAACTAATTTCGAATGACAGTCTGAGAGAGCAACGTACATTCCATAAAACGAACTAGCTAATTCCTATAATTCAAAATAATCAAAATTCAACCTTTTGTTAAAAGAAAATCAGTGCATTTGAGCGAAGGTATACAAAATTTTGAATCATTACCATATCCTGTCTTTGTAAAATTATATCTAAGGAAGATTGCAACGGCAAAATCTTTTCCAATACACTGAGCACTATCGTAGGATAGAGATGGGCATTTGGGTCGGCAATAATTCCACTGAGAATCTCTAAAGTCAGTTCACAAAGTCGATCTTCTTCAGAGGTAACTGAAGAACCACAATACGAAACTAATAATTCTACAAAAGCATTTAGCTCTTTCCATTCACATATCCTAAACATTTTCATCCAGGAATTCATGGCTTTGAGAGTTTCTAGGACCAGTTCCATAGAAGACTGTTGAGATCGTACCACGTTAAACAGCCAAGTATACACTGAAAAAAAAAGATTTTACATAGTTTAAATGCATCTACAACAAACAGCAGGTTTTTGCGTGTAAATAAAAGATATAAATACAATATTTGCGTATACACCACAATCTTTACAAACAAATTATTATGAATTACTTGATTCGCCTTTGTTCTGTAATTGGAAAAATTCTTGGCCCTTTCTTACTGCGTGCTGCCACTGCGACTGAGCCTAAAGATTTTAAAAATATTAGTATACCTCAAAACGTGGAAATTTTGTGTTGGAAACTTAAGATGTAGTCCAATAATTCTGCCTGAGACAGTTTTATTTTTTAACCTGTTCAGGGATAAATCCAAAAACTTGAACTAATAACCGCAAAACGTTAGTTTCTGAGACTCCTGGAAAATTTTGAGGGGAAAACATATTTGCTAAATCTTCTAATGGATTTTTCCAAAACGTCCCTATTGTATTAGTTACAAATGCTCCCAGCTAAAATTAAAAAAATAATTCTTGTTTAAATACTAAACACAAGCTTCATAATTTTATTTACTGCTACTCATACTACTCAAATGTCAAATGTAAACCTTGATATACTTACTGTAAGTCCGAGCCTTGTCAAAACAACATTAGGTCCGGAAATATATTTGGCGACAGCCCCCACAAGTCTTTCTTTCAAAGCCGGATATTCTGATTCCGGTACTTCACCAAGACATCTGGAAACTTTGTAATGAAGCATATTGGCTGCAACAAATTGAACCTGGAGAACTTTAGTAGGTTCCAACAGTGGCCAAACAACATGCCATGCTCCTTGTGAAGATTGGCACGATTTAAGCCACTCGTGACAATCTCGATTAACCTTCCCCTGGTTGCGATAAAATTCTACTACCGCAGCTTCTACGTTTTCCGGTGTAAATTCCATGATTTTTAATCTTAATTTCAGATTCAATTTAGTTCATAATTTTGGTATTTTAAACTAGCTCACTATAAGTATCTAAATGCCTGTTTTCGACTCGAAAGTCAATGTATTATATTAGTATCCTATACGAAATGTATAGGGCTCAGTAATAATTTTTTAATTGTCAAATACTACAAATTGTTTACACTTTCAATTTAAATGCCACAAGCAAACAGAAATTGCTCTGTATGTGTACTGTACAAGACCTTTGGTTTAATCAATTTTTTACACGTTTTGAATCATTTATAAAATTCAAAGCGTCAATGTATAAACTAACTAACTATCTCACTATAATACAACAATTAACACTATTATAATAAATCTAAAAATCACTAAATATTTTTTTCCGAATTATGGAATATCCGGCAGACAACTAAAAGCTTTATCAGCTGCAGGAAAACAATCAAACCACAGCGCTTGTCCCAATAATGACATGCAGGGTGGATATAAGCAAACTTTAGGAGCACATTGTGATGGGACTTTTTTCATTGTTTGCATCTTATTTACCTCAATCTAAGTGAAGGGTTAATTGCAATGATCTGCTATAATTTAATGGAAAATAAATATTTGAGATTAAGGGAAGTTTATTTTTGAATTTTTTCATTTACCGTGAGATCATTAGATATTTTTGAATTTAAAATAAATGTATATAGATATCATCAAAAAATTTTGAACTATCTATTTCTATGAATTCTGCTGATCTTATTGTGTAAGTTTAAACAAATAGTAAACATATACTCATACGGAATTTTTATTTATTTAGGGTAGGGTCTGCTATTTCTGAGAGTTTTTTGGTTACTTGACTGAAGGTGTTATTTGTTTGTATCAGAACAGGCAGACTAAAAGGCTTTCTTGTGTTTTGCTTCACTGTAAAAGTAAAAAGATAGAAAATTACGCATTGCAACGTAAAGTTACACGAATTCCAAGTAGAAATAGTCACATCAAATTCTAATTTTACTTAAATATCCTTAGATACTTAATGTAGACTTAAGTAGGTACTAAAAAATTATAATTTTTATATATATTTTGCTTACTGAAATATAAATTCCGTAGGACCTCTCATTATAGGAAGTCTTGTAGCAACCCCGTGATATTCTGTACGGAAAAAGTCTTTCCAGTTATAATTTTCTAACTTGTCGTTCTTTGATTCATATTTTTCTCCAGTACTCAGTCTTTGGGTAACTGGAATTTTACATGGTGACAATTTAGGTTTCATGTCAACATTTGAATCTCCATCATCTCCAACAATTTTTCCCATTGAATGTCGTATTATCTCTAAGGAGGGAAGTTCTAGAGAGTAAACCTTGTCCGCAAATTCGTAACATAATTGGCACATGTCTCTAAAAATAAAGAAAAAATGCTTCAGTAAAATTTTTATAAAAAATAAGAATTCCTAAAAAATTATTTATTTACTAGGTTTAGTATTTTTACTTGATTTCATTTAACTTGTCGGCAATCCATTCCCCATAGCTAGAATATTGTTCAACTAGATCTTTAATTGTTGACACCCAGTCCGTTAAATCACTCTGAACTACAGCTGGAACATTAACTTCTTCGAATAAATATTTTAAATCTTTTTCCAAATTCTCCATCCCGTCTGTGTAAGTAAATTTTGATTCGTCAGGTGGACAATTTGGAGTTAATAAAGGCAGATGAGCATTTTTCAGAAGAGCAGAGTTTTTATTGATTATTGACTGTCCTAAGACAATTGCAGACAGCGATGCTGTACCAAGAAAATGCTTTATTGTTTTCAAACGATAAGAATCTGAGAAATCTTCGAATTTGTGTGTTTCTTCGTGCGGGTTTGTGACCAGGAGCACAAGTCGATGTTTTAACAAAAGCTTATCATTTAAATACAATCCGTCCATAGGCCGAACTTGTTTCGGGTCAACGGGTGGATCTAAACCAATAAACGTTTCAGAGGTGTATCCCACAAGTTTTTCCAGCTTATTCATATGTTCATTAATGTTTGTTTTGAATTCTTGATGCAATTTGTAAAATTTGCGATTTTCCTCTGCGGATTTTTCAGATTCCCAAACAAGATCTAAATACAATTCTCTTATTTCTTCCCAATCCTCTTTGCCCATTATTTGTACTTCAAATCTCAGCAAATAAGTTGCTGCCCATATTTGAGCTGCTATTGCACATAACCCATCAGCTTCTATTTGTCCCCTTTGGAAAAATAATTCTTCAGCGTAATATTTAACATCAGGCCCCAGTTGGTTTGCAAAGTAGTAATAAAGGGAATTAAATACGCAGAGAATTTGAGAACAGACATCTTTTGCTTTAGGATCTGTATTTTTCAATATTTCATAAATTATGTACACATTATAATGTTAAGCCATGTTCTTAATTCTAATGGTATGCCATTCTTAATTCTCATGATTCATGAAAAATATCGCTGGTAAAATAATAATAATATTGTCTTGAACTTTACCTGTGTATGACATTTTGACATTTTTTCTCCATCTTGTTACTCCACATTTGGGGCACAAATAATTTCCACACACTTTTCTCCACTTAGATCTTTAAAATCATTCCAAAAATTGTATTCATTTAATTAGTGCAAATTGATTAGCATATTTGATTGATTGATTAGTAGGTACGTAGTTAGTTAGCCAATTTAGTTAAAAATATTTAAATGAAAGTAAATTATTAGGAATTTTAAATAAATAATGAATCACATTTTTACATCGGGTACATTTTCATATTCTTCGTCATATTCAGCCTCATCTTCATCTAATGTGACCAATTTTGCTGAAGAACTGACTGCTACTTGACTCCAATGTTTTTGAGAGGCATGAGATTTTCCTGAAGAACCTTTTGTGGATGGACGTGTGACATTCGTATTGGTCTTTCTATCATTTTTGGTAATAATCTCTGCTGGTCCCTCTACAATAAGTACTTTCTTTTCAACTTGATCTTTATGCCCGGTCTCCATGAGTGTAGAATCAATTCCCTGTAATTCTTCAGAACTATTTTCGCTTTTATTGTCACCACTATCAGTGCTACTGCATTCAGTATACACAGACTCTGTTGACTCTAAAAATTCAGTTTCTAATTCCTTTACTTCAACATAATTTGACTTCGCCTGTTTATATCTATTGTAAAAAATGTTTTTCATTATCAAAATTTTTCAAATACGACTATTGACTGGATAATTTGTTAATAATGCAGGGACCTATTTTGAGATCCTACAAGTGCATTTAAAATTCCTGATTCTGACTCTGATACAGGTGTAGGATTTCTGTACAACTCTTCGATTCTTATAGAATGTTCGTCTTCTTCTTTCAGAGTTTTTATGTCTGTATCTGAGAATTTCTCAGGACTAGGACTAGGACTAATAGAAATAAGATTTAAAGGATACCCACCCAATCTAGAATTTATGTGTTCTAATAATGAGGACATTTCATATCTTCATTTGAAATACTCAAACGAACTTGGGAAGTTCGATTGAACGTAAGCTAAAAATTAAAGCTAAACTTAAAAACGAAAGAATTCCAGTAGGATGCTAAGCACATTAATATTCACGTATTCCTCTACCTATGCCTATACTGAAATAACATTTTCTGAAAAAGTGTGAAAATTACTGTAGTAACTAATTAAACCGCTGCAGAATCTAGCAGGTAAAAAATATTCTACTCTTGTTGTAACGAATATTGTTGTTTTTCCTTGGACTATCAAAAATATGAATTCAAAATTGTAGCTAAATGTTAAAAAATTCTCTACGTATTAACGGATCGTTCATTAGCATACACATAATAATTATAAGACAGTAAATGTTCAAATTCTAAATTCATAAGGCTTTACATATGAAATTCCTGTTTTGAAACATATAAAAGGGAAAATTGTATTTGCTAATAATTAAACAGACTAGCAAGATTGTTCCAGCAAGGCCAAACTTTATTTGATCATTGACTATAAGCAGTACTGTTCCTTTGTAAAATTCAACAGGATACATAACCTATAGGAATCCTTTCGTGACTCTCACCAATTCAATACCTACAGCATAAAGCGACAGAACAAGAATCATACAAGTATTACACTTTGCAGTACATAAATGAAATCTTTGCTTTGAAATCACTTATTTGCTGTACTCTATTCTCATCAAAATTGTTACTTTTTGTTTTCGCTTGCAGTGGCCACATTTGATATCAATGAATTCATCGAACGCCTTTTGAGTGTTGACTGCAAAAAACGTACAAGTGTCAAAATAATTGAGAGTGATATTCAGGGTTTATTTAACTTGGCAAGAAATTCCTTTAAAGAATCACCAACCCTCCTTGAAATAGAAAGTCCGATGAATATTTGCGGTGATATTCATGGTATAAATTATAAATATACATTTTATTTTCTTTTTAAAACATAAATTCTAATCAATTACATATCAATTTAGGTCAGTATTCAGATTTGCTGAGATTATTTCATCTAGTAGGATTTCCCCCATATCGTCGCTATTTGTTTTTAGGAGACTACGTTGACAGAGGAAAAAATTCTCTCGAAGTCATTTGCCTACTCATTGCTTACAAAATTAAATACCCCAAAGGCTTTTTTATGGTTCGGGGAAACCACGAATCTGCCGATATCAATAGAAAGTATGGATTTTACGATGAGTGTAGAAAACGACTCGGATGTAATTTTAAGTCTAGCTATGACTTAATCAACGAAGTATTTAACTATATTCCTATAGCTTGTGTAGTGAACAAGAACATATACTGCTGTCATGGAGGAATCGGCCCAGATTTAAAATCTCTCCAGCAAATTCGTAATATACGCCGACCAGTGAAGGTTCCTGAGGAAGGGCTTATTTGTGACATTCTGTGGTCAGACCCTTCCACTGATATAAAACGATGGGAAAAACAGGATGACCCTAACAATGAAAAACATCGAGGTACAGGGTATCTTTACGGCATTGAGGCCGTTACAGAATTCCTGGAAGCAAATAAACTGCAAATGATATGCAGAGCTCATGAATGCAAACAGAATGGTTTTGAATACCTCATGAAAAAGAAAGTTGTTACGGTGTTTTCAGCACCTTATTATGATGATGATAACTATGCCGCTGTTATGAGAGTTGCACAAGGTTGCAACGGAAAGATTTCATTCAAACGATTTAGATAAATAAACACTTTAAAAAATGTTTGTAGCATATTATACACTAATATTATGTACCTGTTATATGCACAATCATAAATTACAGTAGGTATTGTATATTTTTCAATTGGAATTTGTAAGATATGTAATTGGGAATACAATTGAAATTGGCAAATAAAAATTGACAGTAATGTAATGAATTTTTAACATTGTTTTATTAATTGTAAGTCTCTGTTGGGAATTGGCTATCTATTTTGAAGTAAATCTCATGAACGAAGAAATACAAATTCTTTTTATATAGGTATATAGGTAATTGACTCGACGAAGATTGACTCGACCTAAATGCTTGCACGATAATTTGACTTTGAAATACCAATTATTATTATACTTTTAATTATTTATTGAAATAGGTACCAATAAAGTTGTAAACATTATGGTACTGTATTAATGATATGCGTGTAAGTACATGAAATATTAGTAAAGACACAATTTTTTTATTAAATACATAAAGTACTAACCTAGGTAGGTAGTAGGTACAATAGGTCTAGGTGGTTAGTACTAACAAGTTTTTTAAACAGTGATTAGTTATAGTAACCTTGCAGTGAAATAGTTATGCCTGTCAAATCATCAAAAGCAGCAAAGGACAGGACAGTAAACTTGATTAATAATTTTGGACACTTAACAATAAGTGTGTAGATATTTGATAAATGGTCTGACATAATCAATCATTCAGTTTTGTCACACGGTGGTGGGTATAATAATTAATGTTTTTTATCGTTTGCGGTAGCTGTACAATTAGACCCATATAACAGAGGCGACATTGCTGCGGACGATTGAAGTAATACAATTTCAAAAGTTAGAATTATCGAAATTACACTCAGAATGAATGGTTTGGTGATAACAAAGCAGTTTAGGCCTCCGATACCGATTCTCCCGACTGTCACTCTTCTTTCTGTTCTTTCCACCTGCGGTAATTCATGTCAGTGCCAATGTCAGTAAAACCATTCATTTTCTATTACCCACATTATTGTATTCGTACATAACATAACATAATAAGACAAGGGCAGCTTTATGATTAAAAAAGGTGTGTCAGATACTATACTGTTTTTATTAAACAGATACTAATATTTTGGGATTCATGGTTTAGTTCATCTTTAGGGAGATAGTAGGTACTGTACACTGAGTTTACTGAACGTATGTAAGTACACAATAGAATTTTCTATATACAACAAATCAATACATACTCGTTTGCCAATTCAATCCTTAGACAAAAATACAAATGTGTATATGTATTATACATACATTATACATATGTATTACTGTCAATTGTCTAACCATAAAATGCTACATCCAAAAGAAATTTATTAAGCTAATCCTAATCGAAGAAATGCTTTCACTCACATTTATTGAACTATTAACTGAGAAAGAACACTACACAAAAGGATAGGTACTTACGTCAATGTTGTAATACACATTTGGACATTTCACCAGCAATTTTCTCAAACTGACTGCATGATCGTTTATTCTTGCTCCTGACAGTGAGACGACATATGCACGGAATAATAAATGGAGAAATGACCAAGCAGAATACAATGCTGACACAAAATCTCCATTACTCGATGGAGTTAGTCCAAGATGGAGCTGTACATAATAATTAGTATGAACATTGTAATTTTAATCAAGAAATTAATATAAAATTTTAGAAAAATGACAAAGCAAGTTCACCTGAAGACAGACAAAGTAAATGTTAACTGCGAATGATGCAAAAATTAGGGGTGATAGAAAATCATCAAAGTCATCAAGAATATCACATAATTTCATGTGATCCTGCACTACCGCGTTCCATTGTTCAGGATCTAAAGTACAAAAATTAATTTAATTTTTATACTAAATTTAATTTTATATTTAATTTAATAATTTTACAGTTAGTTACATCATAATCAGTTAATTACTTGAATTAAGTTAATTGAATTGTGATAATTAAAAATTATCATTTAATTGTTGAAGGTAAATAATCACCTTTCATTTTCCGTTCGGTCAACAAGCGGAAACTGGCTTCATCCATTAAAGTTTTAAATTTGAAATAAATTGTCCTCGCAATAACAGCTATGAGAATGTCTCCGAAATTCCAAGCGTACACCGTGACTTTGTTGCAAATAAAAACCAGCACTGCTATAGTTGGATTATAAGGAATTAATTCCGCCCATTGGGGATGTGAGTTTTCGTAATAAAAACGAAGAGCATCTATGAAAAAATTATTATAAAATTAATGTTGTACTCATAGCTCGTATAATAAGTCTGTCTTAATAAATAAACCACGAACCCGATTTAGAATTTGAAGGTGGAAAAAGTTTCAAATGAGAAACAGCATTTTCTAAAATAGCTGACGAGTAAATCAGTCCGGCAACTAAATTTATATCGCGGAAAAGCGTCTCATCTTCTCTGTGAAATGTCAATTGCAACTCACGCCATTTATGTATCAGGAAAATTAATTCGTCAACATGTCGAAAAATATAAATAAATCTACAAAAAAAAAAAAATTCACTAACATTTGCAAGAATTTTTCTGTTTAAATTCCTTGAAACCACATAGTATAGGTATTAATATTATATTCATTCCTGTCATACACAAAGAGTCCGATAGAATAGCACACAAAAGGAGCAATATTTGATGCCAATTCACTGGGATCCTTCCCTCGATTTCTAAAAAATCCAATCAGAGCTATTGTGTTGTTTCCGGTTAATATGACTATAAGGAATGCCGAAATGATTGTAGGTGTGCTGAATTTTCTGCAAAAATTAAACAGAATTTAATAAATGTTTTTTCAAAATTTTAATTTATATAATTAATAGTAAAAAATTCAAACTTTCTTAATCCTTTCTTAATCTTAACTTACTTGAAATGTACTAAATTAAGGTCCCTTTGAAAAAGCCCTGAAAGAGGAACAACGCCAAAAAGTCTACCAAAAATAAGTAAAGGTCTTAAACAGATGTAGAGGTCATCTTTAGCCCTGACATTGGCAAAGGGCTTAATCTTCGTCGGATTGAAAAAGTCTCCTTTCTGCATTTCAGCTGACATGAAACTGCTCAAGCTGAGAAATTAACTGTGTGAATTTATATTCATAACAAATAATAACTAAATAGCAAAAATTGATGCACTGTAACTTAAATCAAGGAACCTAACTAGTACTTGACACTTGACACATTTACAAACGTATTTCTGGTCTTCTATCAATATAAATGATCTTTGTTGTTTTCAATGCAACTTGTTTTCCTGAATTCTCTTAGTAAATATATCTGACAGAGTATTTGATACCTAACACCCATTTGATTGTGTTTCCATTAATGAAAGCCAAAAATGTCTTGACAAGTGTTTATAAACATACCTACTACCTAGGTATATTATATGTGTATTCTAATTTCTCAATTGAAACTGAAAAAATATTCTCAGGAATTTTTGTCGGGGGAACTGAAAGTCGTTGTTGCATAAATCCTTCACACATGTCACTCTTTCTATAGCGGGCATTAATTCTTAAAGACATCATCCTATTTTAGTTGAGTACCCTTTCATTTTCTTTTCAACAACAACACCTAGGTGTATGGCTTCTTTCACAAGTGTTCCTGGAGTCGGTTCCACTTCCCACGTATGAATAATAAAAGAAATTCTCATGCACTATTTTACAAACAAAAATGTTTATTCTCTATATTACATATTATACATAACCCATAAATCTTATTCTGTATTCAGCAAGACATTGAGGCAACGTTTTATGCCATTCTTCACTATGTAACTCATAATATGCTACGAACAATATAAAAAACATTTCTTTTCAGTGAAATATTAAACCCTAAAATCGAATTCATGTTCCATGCAAGTATCAATTGATATTTTTGCTTGACTAAAATCGATTTAATACTAATCTAGGCAAAGGTACCTATAGTCTTATTATCGTGTTGCATCAAAATACAAAGGGGGATATTAATAATGACTTTAAAGACCTTCTTTATCACACGATGATTGTATCCTACATTTATTTCACACCCAATCGGCTGGAAATGCGACTTCCTTCCACAATAAACTCATACAGTTGGATACTGCAGTTCCAATTTTGTGCTATTGTTCACAATTTCGGCAAATGTTTCCTAATATACCTTAACTGTGAAGAAGATTCAACATACTTACATTACATACACTATACATGTGTTGCTATTTTGTGCAAATCGGTGTCAACAATAGTGAATGTATAAGAAATGCAACAATGATGTACTAATAGTAATGACATCGTTTCTGAAATATTTTCCGATATTTTCAGAAAAGCTAATAATATATTAATATTATAACCCTCTTAAATTGTGAGAAAACACAACGATAATACAATAAACTATTATTACATCTGTACGTGTAATAAAGTAGCAATAGCATACAGAAGATGACCACAACCCCGATTGTTAGCATGTCTGGATGCCTGTTTTGAAAAAGGTTTTAAAAACAGGTTTTACATCTATTTTGTAACAACTTACATATTATACTCTTATCCCGTATTTACTTTTATGATTTCTGTACAGCAGTCACAAATTCTATTTATATGAAGAGTTTCTAGCTTGGAAATAAAATTTCGTACGCGAAAGTACATAAAATTATAGGTCATTATATTTTCATCATTAACTACACATACACATGTGTTCACAATTTTTACATTGCATACAATTCAAGTACCATGCATTTCAAGGCCGTATTTAGGATCCCATTTCGGGAGAGGCAAAATATCAACATGATGCACAATAGTGTTTGTTATCGCGCGAAGCGCAAAAATTTGAGCTTTTTTAGGCCGAAATCAATCTAAAATGCATCAAATTCGCACTTAGCGCGAAAAATTTTGCGATTTTTGCACTTGTTTGGTAAAATAACCTATTTTTTCCAATTTTGGGGGTTGGGGCAATTGCCGCTTTTGCCCTCCCTAAATACAGCCTGGATGCTATCAACGAAAATCTACATCTTATAATTCTTGCATGATTTTTATCCTCCAGTTTAATAAAATAATTGACATTATTGAATACATTTATTAGTGGTCATAGTGGTTCTTGTTTGCAAAAGAACTATTTCAAGTGTGAAAAGCACAGATCCTAAACTTAAAATGAAGGGTTTTGTCACAACAAAACAATTGAGACCTGTAAGACCGATGCTTCCGGTGAT
>JAQFYB010000059.1:0-97258 GCA_034694085.1 Pogonognathellus longicornis
AGACAGACAGACAGACAGACAGACGGACGGACAGACAGACATAAAGGCTCTATAAGACCTCGTGAGGTCTAAAACGGCAGGAAGGAAAGGACTATGCGAAAAATCTCTTCATTTCGTTTCGTCGCGTATTTAATACTCTATGGTTGGTTTTCATTTCCGAAGAAAGTCATTGGAAGAAATTACTCGGGTACCTTTCCGCATTGACTATTTCTTGGATTGAAATGAAAGGGAACGAAATAAAATCAAAGCAGACAGATCAGAGAGAGAGAGAAAATCAAACGAAATCCCAGATTCAAAGAACGAAAAGAATGTCATCATGTAAAAATCTGTTGGTGGTTTAGTTGAGTCATAGGAGATTAAATTCAGGACGATGTGCATAAAGATCATAAAAAAACTCTGAAGTCTTCATTTGCTTTCGCCATACACAATATCTTGTGACATTCGCATTCTTCATACATAATAAAGATTCTTACTCAAGTCTAGTCAATTTCACAATTCTTTTCTACTAAACCTGAGTTTCATCTTGAATCACATCCTATGTACTACTACTACTATTGTTACCACACTATGTATAAGCAACACTTATAGGCAACACAACTCTAAATATGTACATATATAAATAGGTAGGTGCATACGGTAAATAAAGACTCGGAGGAATCCCATTTAGTACATTGACGTAGCCTTCTGGCTTTGCTCTCCGTTTTATTCCTGCACAGTTTTTACTGTATTCTGTACAACCTCATCTCATACTACAAGAAGTATTCTTAAGATGATAATGATAACATGTCAACTCTTGTCTGCTCTCGTTTATATTTTTTGCAACTATTTTTTAAAGTTTCTATTCTACCCTACCCCACATCTGCAAAAACTAAATGAACCAACGACGCAATTTCGTTTTCTTTTCTTTCTTCACTTATTATTATACTTTTTCATGTGGCACATCCACACGCACTCTCTTTGTCTGCTCTCTAATACAAAATGAACCGGAAAATGTTCAACAGATGAACGAAATGCATTTTCTTCGCGTCTACTCCCTGTCTCAGGCTTTTCAAGCTTTGTTCACCATAAATGAGACGAGTTTTAGTTCAGATTGTATCGTGTCGTTGTAATATCCCGTGTCATGTCGCTCGTACTGAACTCCTCTCTGTGTTGTTAAGATTTCCAATTTATCTCTCATCCGCAATGAATGTACACAGCTAGTACGTGCATTCTACATTCTTTACTCTCAAAATACTAATACAATACCCTAGTTTGAAACTTTCAGGACATGCTACGTGCATTAATATCCTCAACTAAGTAAACAAGAAAAACCTTCATATCAGATAAAATTTTGTTCGTGTTAGATTAAAATTATAATGCGAATTTATTAGGTGAAGTGAAATTTCTTATGTTATAATTTATCTGTAGTATTAAAAAAATCAATTTAAAGCAATGTATAGATAACTTTGTTGAACAATTTCAATAATTTGTGAAAATAAATTCAGTTACAATTTTCAGAATATTTACTAGAACCTAAACTAAAGAAAATGCTGCAGTGTGTTTTACGTCGCTTTAGTGCAAGTATTAATTACACGAAAGTGAAAGACAAAAGATATGACTGAGTAGAGATTCGGAATTGACGGGACAAATAATATTGCTGATACAATAGAGTTCGTGTGGATGGAGGAGATTCGAAAACGTGTAGCCTTTTAGAATTCGACTGGCAGCTGACTTTATTGGATTTGAACACTTTCCTCTTTTGTCTATTCCAAATCGGAATTCCTTTCCGTTGGGTTGACCAAAGGGTTTTTAATGGTTCGCTTTACTTGACTGCTCTTCCTCATCTTCCGCCTTGCATTTCTCCAACTCTCTCTCTTTCTCTCCATACACACCGTGTGTGTAACCTCCCACTACTACTCCACACTCCGTGCGTTAGCAAAGACCCTCAATACACACACAAGTTTAATAATACCAATAGATAATGCTCACTCAGCGTTGTTGGCAGCCAGAGCCAGAGCTGTACAATGCGAATCCAATTAGACATTCCTTTACTACAACTACTACAAAAGTAAACCATATACTCACAGCACAACTATGCAATACTCCAATCCAATACTCCAACATATAACTAAACTAACACTAGGTACTCCACTAATAGTGCAACATTGTCTTTAGGAGTTCTTCCTGTTGTATCTCTGTCTATCTCTCTTCAGACGATCCTTACTTTTAACTTAACTCGCCTTGCGTGGCATTGCCTTGAACTGACTTTAATAATGCACACTCCTACAAATACGATATACTCTGTTTTGTATCTGGACCTTGTATAGATTTATATTATTGTGCTATATATACAATACAGTAATATAAAGAATACTATAGAATTTTATATAGGTAAGTTGTATGTAAGTGTATATAGGTATAGCACACAGACAAGTTCTTTAAAATGGTGTAGGTTGCATTTGAACATAAGTGATGCTGACATGACACGAAGTCCGTAGCACACCGCAGAGAAGACAAGATAAACCGAAAGCGAGGAAGAATCAAAGTGAGCGAGAGAGTGGAGTTGACTGTTGGTAGCCTTTCGTCTAAACAATCAGCACGTCTCTCCCCTATGGGGAAAACGGAACTAAATGAAACGGAGCCAACCAAACCAAGACAGGCCACATTAAAGTAAAGGAAGGCCAACAACTGATGTAGTAGGCTGCCACGTACACACACAGATACCACTTAAATGTATATCCTCACATACACACACACTGCGATAATAATAATAATAATACGCATACCTACTACTATTACCAGTAACTTAGTAATGGCAGCTACACCAGAAAAGGAAAACATTACGTTATCCAACTAACTAAACTTTTCTACACTGTAGAGTTTCAGTTGTATACGGGTAAACTTATACAGAAAGCAATAGAGAGAGAGTCGTGTCATAATAATAATAGTAGTAGTAGGAAATCACGTTAAGGGTCATATGGTCAACACTTGCCTTTAGCATCACTAATACATTACACTAAATATTATACAGCCTTCGCGTCCGTGAATCTTAACGATAATGGGATGAGATCTGTGTGTATTGTGTGTGTGTGTGTCATCTCAGCCGCATAGCGTACGTACGTACTACGTTCGTTATTTTCCTTTCGTCGTGATGCATGCTCCCATAATGTACACAAAACATCCTTCCTTGCTCGACGAAAAATAAAATGATCTTAACATATTGCATTTTGACTGTGAGTCAGTTTCGAGTTGACTTATTCAATCAGTCTGCTTGACTTTTGTACACTTCTTTGTTTTATTCCCGGTAAAGAGCCAGAGTTGAAGCCAAAAGGTCTTTACATTACTCCACATGGACAACACACAATTACACATTTAGTACAGTACATGTACAATGTACACCCTAAATGCAATAATACTAATAATATAAGCCGTGTAAGTGTATGAGCCGACCCTTGCTATGTGCTTTTAAACACGAAATGGTGAAATGAAATTGAAAGCAATGCGAGAAGAGTATCAAATTACTCAAAGTTAACTTCTACAATGTCTTTCATGACTTATATGTACATATGCAATGTGTGCTATGTGAATGAGCTGCATGCGTTTACTGTTTATATTAGTACATGACGGATTTGTATTATTATTACAGTAATTTCTCATGTAAATAGTGCAAGTATATTATATATACATGCAGTCCATGAAAAACAAAGCTGGAGTTCGTAAAATCGTCAAGGGCAAATATTATATCCATTACAGGGGCTCAATACACATAATACAGGGCTAATACTATTACACATTGCACACAGCGTCTAATGGGCGTAGAAACAATTCTCATTACGGCAACTGGGTTTCCTACTACGAGGAATGTAATGGAAGGCAAAGGGCAATAACGTACCGGGTGTTATCTTCCCCTTTCTTGTAAAATTGTTAAATGAATGGGTTTTAACTAAAGTCACCGCCTCCCAACTAACAATAAACTCATATGTGTACCTTACAAACTGAATCTTTCCACATTAGCGTCTACATTGTACTGAATCACAAATATACAAAACATACTTTGATTTCAACGACATCATTAGCCCCGTGATTTCCTTTTTTCAGATTGTCACTTACAGTTAAAGCTCATGTATACAACGTAGCAATAAAAATGATCTTTGTTGGCAATTACAAATCAAATTGAATGATTTGACAGGTTAATAACTGAAATGATATATCCAGTAGGCGTACTCATGTGATAAGACAGATATGCACCTCTCACGTGAGACATGAGTGTAGTGAATATTGTATAGCGGTGATTCACACTCTGGAAGTCCCCAAGGATCATTTATTAATATTTACAGTGACACATTCGTGTACGTATACGTATTATGTTATTGATAGTATTTAATGCCCAAGTTAAGTGGAATCATTAATTGCGACCATATT
This sequence comes from Pogonognathellus longicornis, assembly GCA_034694085.1. NCBI lineage: Eukaryota > Metazoa > Arthropoda > Collembola > Entomobryomorpha > Tomoceridae > Pogonognathellus > Pogonognathellus longicornis. The sequence continues at coordinate 4,402 of JAQFYB010000059.1, forward strand.
TTCTCGAACATGTTCCATATAATATCTACACCGTAGTAACTCTTGTGGTGCCACTTTTATAATGCAATCTTTCCAATATACAGTTAGGTATTAATTGTACATGTACTAGTGAGAGAGTAGGTGATTTAAATTAGTGTCTAAATGTGGAAAACACACAGTGAGAGTTATTTTAAGGGAATGTGTCGATTGGGAACATTAGTGAGCCATTTATTTATCTGCATGTTGATTCTAACTATATATATGGAGGCTGATTGGTGTGAGAGAGAGAAAGCAACGACTTGAACTCAACGAAGCTGCAACGGAATCAAATCAGAGCACGGCACACACACGCCACACCGTCAGAGTATCAGAGAGCAGATTGGCAATATGGCATTTGACACTAATTAACTTTCCGATGAAATTATTGAAACAGTTGGAAAGCATACGAAGCTGAAAACAGAAATGAGAAATGCGTTTGTGGACGCAGAACGTTGAAGGCATGGAACTGGATGGAACTGCTAATAATATTGCTGTATACTGTCAGAGCATGGCAAATTCAACGTCTATCGCAACACCCGAACTAAATTCGAGCGAAGATATGTTAACTATGTGAATTTAATGGCAAAACACACATTCGTGCGTACAAGCACGAAGTACAGCATAGATATATACAAAGAGTCTTGTTCGCAGTTCGCACTCGAACTCTAACACATTTCTGAGTTTATCTTTTGAAAGTCCTCTTATTCAGATTATGCACATGAAACGTCAGCAGAGCTAAAGATGAACTCCCTGTAATATCTCATGTGATGTACGTGAACACACACTAATGGTTATTTAACATTGTCAGAGCTAATTCTCAACAGCATTACACACGACATACAAAGTAGCTACCAAACTAATTTAAGTTTCTCGACAGAAATATCTATATACATATCTGTATTATTTATATACCTAGGTATACCTGTCTATTCCAATATACTTACAGCTACATACAATACCATAATATGCATTCAATTCTATGTAATCCTAAATTCTTACTTATAGCATATACCCAGTAGGCACACAACACTAGGAAAATACATGGCACGATGTACCTTAACTTCATATTCTAAGTAGGTACATCGATTTAAAGGAAGCATACCTAAACTACACCTTTATATCAGCCAATTTGCATTTCCTCTCGCTATATGTTCTTGCATATTCAACCCATTCAACTTTCTCGGCACTCACAACGTATATCTTGCGCATATTATCTGGCTCTGTCGATTTATATTCCTTTCTGTGTGTCTCCTCCTCTTAAATTTCTGATCAGAATAGTTACTCAAACTTTTCAAAGTGATGCAACCTCATAAATCTGTAGTTTTCTGTATATATGCATTACACATAATATAATGTAGTACGTAGTTTCAGCTGTAGTTAAAGTTTAGCTTGAATCAGTTAGCAAGTTATGCCGTGAAAACGAGCATTCTACCTACCTACCTATCTTTACAATGTAATCCTACACGCGTTGTTAACAGTCGTTACGCTTTGGTTGAATCTCAAAATACAAATGTATATTGGCAGTTGAGACTGACTGAGTCACCGTAAAATTATGTAAGTATAACTGCATTGCACATACATAATGCATGGAAACAGCTACCACATACTTTTATGTATGCTAGAAACTAAATACACACCTAACTCACGGTCTAATGAAAAAACTTGTTTAAATAAAGTCTGTTTAGGTTACATTAGCATGTAACCTATGTAATCGACATGTATCCATAGGAAAATGTTTATGAGGTGTACTTACCTATGTATAATTATTGTTTGTGCATATTACTTGTTTAAAAGTGTAAAATTATGTACACTAACACATGTACAAACGAAAACTCTATACATAAATTTATACCTATCTCTTAATGTAGGAAGGTATATACAACTTTAAAAGTATATGAAACATATTATTATTAACTATAGCTCTCTTTTACATTTGTGTTCTTTCACTTCCTCCTCCTACAAGCATAAATATTCCATTCACCTCAACGAAACGGGACGTTGAACGAAACGATGAAATTCTTGAGTAGATAAATCGATCTAGTAAATTAAAATTATGAGCTGAGTTGAGCTGAGGGCTTAGAATTCGTTTAGAATTGGAATTAGGATGATGGTAGAAGGAGCCCTGGTTGTGTGTTCTCTAGTTCAGTTTGAGAAGAGTTTAGGTTTAGATGTGTAACACTCACTCTAGTAGTACTCTGGTCTTTTGGATCTACAATGTATAAGTACGTAATGGTGATCGTCTGCTCTCTCTGCACCCAACCAAGTTACACTAAATGTAATGTAAGCAACTACTCCGAAACTCTGTGAAACTATGCCACGACTAAATCCAACAGAGGAAGCTGTGTAAGAGCTGAAATTCCCTATTCCAACTGCTATTACGACATTCCAAGCGCTATCTGAGCGCATAGCGATTATTATTATTATTAGATATTCTGTCAGATCAGTTGAGTTGATGACAACAGCCGAGGCGAGCCATGAGATGAACAAAACTTTCTATTGAGCTATAAAGTACTACTACTACTAATACTAGTGGCGGATGAAACTACACAGAAATGGCAATTCTAAAGTGCTCCAGTATTACTCACTCACGATAGAAACTGTATTATAATAGGAACAAGGAGAACAGCAAAATACCTAGTCATAAAATTTTGCTAAATTTCCCATAGAAGAACAACGACTACAGTCGCTCTCGCTTTCTGTAGGTGTGCATCGTAAGGAGAGTTGCATGACGCAGGTTTGGCGAGAACGAAACGAACGCTTTTCTCATAGTTTGACTTTCTCTTTGACAAAACTATAATAGAAGATCGTTGCAGCTCCATGAATGCATTCAGCCCAAAGTCCATACATAATATAATATTATAGCCCTATACTATACTGTAAGAGTTCTCTCACTTGGAATGACGACTAATAATACAAAATTTGCATCTCTATTCTCATCTCAAGCTTTATTCTATTCTATCGACACCATTCCACCAAATTTAATAGTTTTTGTATGCCACTTACTCATACACACTTCTAATCCCATCCATTCAACCCTTTGTACTTTACTAATTCCCGCAGAATACACCAAACCAGACTTCCTACCTTCTGTATTTGGTAGTAGTATAGCACTAGTATTTATTTGTTCCACTACAATCGCATAAGTTTAGTAGTACCTACTACTATTTTACTTGTATAATGAATATATTCACAAACGACACTTACAATTACGCCATGGATTTCCAAATGAGAAGTATATTGTAGCTATTAGTGTAGGTAGCCTTTGGTGCAATAGGAACACAAATGCACGCTCAAGTTCACAGCAACAAAACACTACTCACTCACTTACACTTGCTCCAATTCTTACACACAATAAATACACAAATAAAGCACAATTCACTTTTACAGACAATGTAAACTTGACCCTTCACAAATATTTCATCCAAATAATTTTTCTTCAGCCAACTTATATTTTATATATTGAGACCGTATATAAATCCTACGTTAGTTGGATTAATTGCTGTTAACATAAAATAAATAGATTGATATTTGTTCTCTTTGCAATTTTGATATTCCAAGACAATTAGTAAATTATACCATGATTAAATCGCTACAACGTATTACGTGACACAATTAATTATTAAATTATTGGTATCGGCACAAACTAAAGGCTTGATTGACAAATTACGGGAGAACATTCGTGGTTTATTGACTGGATGAGATATACAAGTATGAAAATTGCTGTTAAATTAAACTTGACAATGAAAATGAGGTAGATAAAATCTTTTGACATTCAGTGGTGGTTCCTTCCATTCTTCATAGAACAAACAACAGGCACTTTTATACACTAAACGAACAGATGAACTGATTGAGCAGCCCGAAGAGACTTTGTTGGATGTTCACTTAAATTCTAGGTAGTAGGAGTAGTAATACTACATGGTATATACTCGTAGGAGTGAGACGGGGACGGGAATTCAATATGAAAATGAGTATGAGATAGAGAATGATAGAAGTTGTAGTACGCACGAGACGCACAATGTGTGTGCGTTTTGATGCAAAAGAGCAAGGAGCTGAGCGGAGTTCTTTCTGTGAGCTACAGCCTCTTGACTAATCTTGACGAAGTGAATGAGTGAAACTGAACTGACTGACTGTGAGTGGATTTGAGTGAAGTTAAAGGACTTGGTTTGGCTGTGCTCTCCTCTTGTGATGTAATGCAATTCCCCCGTAACGCAGAACTGTACTAGTAGTAGCTACTAGTAAAAGTACAAAGATATATCTACTCAAATGCTATCTATGCACTACTGAAATGTAGGTAGTGTACATAACATTATGTGTAGGTACCACTACCCCGGCTCTTGCAACAAGACTCAAAACGTCTGCTTCAGCTTTCAAGTTCCTTCGGTTCTTCCACTCTCTCCGATCTTTTTCAGAATGGTTGAGTTTTAGTTTCGTTAACTTTTCTCAATCCATCCACACTAAGAAGACAAGGGTAAGCAACCATCTCAACTCAACCCAACCAAAGTAGTAGTATAATATATCCAACTATATACTTTACACAGTTAGTGTTTGCTGTTAACTATTTGTATTACTCTATTGGTATAAGAAAAGTACATTATACACATACACATTACAGATACACACGCATTAGTATAGGCATATTGTGTATAAGGACAAAAAGGAAATCTAAGAAATACTAATACACTTAGGGATATACAATGGGTATACCTATATACATTGAAATACAACGCGTGAGTTCAGTCTATGGTGGTAGTGATCTCCGATCTGAGAACATTTACACAGAAGGGGTCCTAAATTTAGTCTCCCTTTACTTAGTTAAGTTACTCCCATTGAATTTACTTACTACGTTAACTTACTCGTAGCAGCAGCATGGCATACCGTGTTAACGTGCACCCGTAGTAAAACTACTACTACAAATACAACTACTATCTACTACACACGTATTTATAAAGTGATGGTTCAGTTTCTGACTTTATTTTTCTCACAGTCATAAACTAAAGTCAAAGTCAATCCAAAAACTGCTTCTATAGAGTGCTACATATACATTCATAGTATGTACTAATGTATGTGTATAGTAGCAGAGTGTATTTTGCTACAATCTTTCTCAGATAAATACAACACGCATATAATATACCTATAGTGAGATACATGGAGAGATGGAAGCATTCTATTCGTTTTCTACTGTTGTAAATAGTCAGTAGTTGTAGTAGAATTCTTATAATGAGCACTAATGCAATATGCAAAGCCAGACTTAAGCACAGCCTCACGGAGTGAAGGAGAGTCAACTACACCAAATGCTACACATCCAAAAGTCAAAAGATACACACTGACACCGAAATATACCCTTTCCTCTCATTTCTTCTCCACTTCCTTCGTTTCTTCGGTTTACTTTACATTAGCTCATCTCATTTCACCTCCGATGTATACTCCGCAAGTATCTCATGTCACTATGTAAGCTACTATGTATATCAGATGTATAATTGTAGCATTAGTATACAGATACATTGGTATAGTGTACATGGAGATAGTCGTACGCTAAGACAAACGATGATGCTAAACCAACTTAGAGTATCTTTCTCTCTCTCAACTCGTCTCATCCTTTTCTCACTTCAAATGCATAGTGATAGAAGTAGGAGCTGAAGCTTATAGGAATACATTGCGTTACATAAATACTTTGTACTATGCATGTAAAGGAGATTCGGACTTACTTAACTTTTTCAGGAATGAATCTCTATAAGTATTCACACTTGATGACTGAATGACTACTACTGTATAGTAAATAGTGCATGGTAATCCTTATACTAACAGAACTTTAGAATTTCATTCATGCTATACCAATACGGATACTAATAATACTCCTCTGTGTGTATTTACTATTACGGCTTAAGCTAAGTGAACAGTAGCATTTTCTCTCACTGCGTAATAATACTGCACACCTATTTTTTGTCCTTTCACAAACTCTCATCCTTACGTCTTCCACTATCTACATTACTACCACTACAAAAACTTTACTACAAGCTCAAACCTTAATGATTTCGTTTTCTTCAACATTAGCATAGGCGGTTGTAGTTGTAGTATTATTAGTATATGCATCATGGTGTTATGTGGGCTACGACTTTGGAGGCTGGATATATATTGGAAATCGAGTGTGTTTTAACTTTAACTAGTGCAACTACACCATTTTTCTTTGCAAAAGCCTCATCTTTAACCTTCGTGGCATATAAAGTACAAAATGTCTGGAATGGACGTCTCAATCTACTACGAATACTACGCTACTTTCTACAGATGCGCTAAGCGAGTAAATACACACAGTACAAAAGTAGATCTGTCTCTTTTATTACTAAGACTGTACATACCTACTACGTAGTGTGTGTTTAAAGGCTGTATGTGCTATGTACATGTATTTTTATTATAATATGCAGGTAGGTATACACAGTGTACTGGTATAATGTGTAGTATGTGTTTTCGAGAAACATGTAAAAAGTTTTCTGTTTAGTCATAAAGCGTTGGAAATTTGAAATGGGAGGAAAGGAGAGCAAGCAATATTTTTGTACGAGTATTAGTATCTCTCTTTGGCTGAGTGTTGGTGAAGGAACTACTAGGAACGAAGTCAAGAAGACGAGACACAACGAGACAAGTCAAACACCATGAAGCGGATAATGACATGTAAGAGGTTGAGTAAACCTAAGCAAACTATGCAACTAATTCACACACACATACACATACAGCCGAGCTCTTTCCGCTCCTGTTTTCTTTTAGTTAGTAAATACGACTTCGCTCCACTCTAAAAGTCTAGTAGTGGTGCTAATGCTAATACTACTAAAGTTACTTACTTCACCCGAATTTTCTTGTTCACAGCACTTGAGTCTGGTTAGATTTGGCATAAATTTCTGACACACCTTTTCGTCTAATAAGAAGTGTCTCTTCCTTTCCTCCTACACTTAAAACATTTTGTATCTGTCGCTTTGCATCAAGGAAATACAATTTCATCATCACGATTATATTGTAGTGCACACAAGAAATTGTGGACCACAAGTACCAGAACGAGCTGAGTGTGAGTCACACAAGGGCAAATCATCCGACTGAAATGTTAAAGAAGCACGACAGGAAGACTTCAAGACTCATTCATTGGAATACACATGTGGTATGCAATCCAAAGCCGGAGGTTTGCTCGTCGATGGCTATAACGTTTGTAAGTATAAAAGGAAAGAAGCCAAAGGCAACTGAATAGTGTAGTGTAAGTGTAAACTAACAGATGAAAAGTCTCAAATTTATACCACACACATATACACACTAGAAAAAACCAGGAAGCGATGCGATGGTGACTAATATTCAAAATTTAAAGGCAAAGAATAAGAATAAACGTTATATGTACATGATTGCACTATTTGTATATAGAGTTGAGTACGTATAGAAATAATAATCGTGAAATGGATTTTAGAAAAGTATTCAACCACGAAGAAATGTGTCCCATTTTGTGTGTAACCGCACGCCTCTACCACCCTGCACACCTCGAGTGCTAAAACTACTGGTATACAGAATTAATAAAAATATAAAAAAAGTTTGAATATAATGAACAGGAGAAGGAGGAGAGGAAGAAGAAAGTAATATGAAAAAGTAAAAGTAAATGGATGAAAGAAAACATTTTATTAGCTTTTGAGAATAGCTACTGCACCTGAGTGTGTTATTCACATTTTCCTTTCGCTAGAAAGTCATAAGAATTTATGCAAAGTGTAATTCACATTTAGAGCTCCAAATACTTCACCTGGATCACTAAAGGAAATACATCAAGTCCAAATTAACGTCTTCCTCTCCTTGTGTGTTGCTCGACACACGGCCCATACTCAATTGAACTTTTTCCTCAACTCAACTACTAATATGTGTAGGAGCAATTTGGTTATACTCCTACTCTGTTGCTTTGCTACTTACTTGAACTGTTGTATTACACATGCACTATGTACTCTTATCTGTATGTTGTATACTGTGCTAGTTTTTTTTGAAACATTTCCATTTCTTTATTCTTTTTGCTACAGTTTTTACGTCTCAATCTCAATCTACAAATGGATTCAAGCACAAGAACAAGAAGAGTTGGCTAAACTAGTCGTATAAAGGAGTGTAATATAAAATATAGCCTTTTCGAATGAAGTTACTCAGCCTGAAAGAAGAAAATGAAGTAAATGAAATAAAATGCAATACATACGTGTCTACTTACGATATAAACGCAGGAAAGAACCGACAGAGAAATAAAATGAAATGACAGAAACAAACTACTCCTACATACTCGCACAATATTCGCGTATATTATAACAACACTCTCATGCAAATTCAATGTGGACTTTTTGATCCGATGAAAATGCTTTTAGAAAAATAGACTTAAATCTCCGTTGACTTTTCTTCCCTTGAATGTTGCATTCAAAGTTACATATTATAAGTAGGTACATGAGAATATACAGATACCTATTCTTAAAATACCGTTTTTTTATTCGGAGAATTCAGACTGGCTATATTTAATATGCAAAAATGAGTTAAACTAAAATAGTATTTGCGCATTTTCTATATATATACAGCCGGTAGATAAGTACTAGTCACACTAGGTATCTACTTACTTGTAAATATTATTATGCATTTGCTTTTAGCGTATATAAGTTATATAAAATATAAAAAGTTTTAGGAAGTAACTGCTACATTTACTCTGTGTATGACAAGCACATACGCCGCTATTTAGCAAAATGCACTCGAGATTGAGCCAAGTGAATTACATTGAGTGCCAAGCAATTTATATATTTCCTACTGTTCGCGCATTCGGGAAATTTCTTTGAAACAGAGCAGAAAATTCATGACAGCCGGAAAAGAAGGGAAACTACTTTACAGTTCAATTCATAAGAGGAAGCATTCGAATTGTAAACGGAATTACTATTTTACTGTATGAACGTGAATAGGAATACTACGACAAAGTTTTCATTCATTTGCTAGATTACTTAGAATAAGAAAGAATTTACAGCATAATACGGAAAGTAGACTAAATCCGGTATAGAGAGAGAGAGAGTTAGACAGAGAGAGAAAGAGAGAGGATTTCAACGGAATATCAAGCAGAAAATCGATGTGTGCAGATTTACACAGGGAGAGAGAGAAAGCGCAGAGAGAAATGAGCGTGTCCCTGCATAATACACTACACGTACTTTATAAAATATATACACATAACATACATACGGATACAACTATGTGAAAATACAACACATCTCTACACGTACAGATATATGTATGTACATATTTAATATTATATGTAAAAGTAAAGGCACATACAAAATGTACCTTAATCGCAAATAGCAGCAGGAGCACACAAGGCAAGGCAAAACGGTGAATGTATATGGGACACAGTCAGACGACGCGAGTCGCGAAGTCATTTCATTTTTACACCGTATGTATTGTATTATGACGTGATGTGATGGGAATGAACTTCAATTTATTCCATTTTACGTTCCAAACATTACACACATAATAATATACCCCATATACCCATATTCCACATTATTTTACATATTCTCTGACTGACAGAGTGACCGACTCTCTCCTGAAAATATTCAAACGATTTCTATGCACATTACAATTCACCCTCCTTCAAAAGAATATATCTTCTATACAAAACAGCATAGCACATACATAGGAAGGTGCTACACACATTTGCAGGCATTCATATACTTTATCCCACTAGAAATCTCAATGCATGCATAGAATCTATTCAAAGACACGCGAAGGAAATATAGATGCTAGGTACTAATGCGAAAGGATGATGTTACTTGTCAGTATTACACAGAATCCGAGAATATCCCACTACAGATACCAGCATTATTATCTCTTAGGCTTAAATCTTTTTCATTCAATTTACATGCAACTGCCTTCACTGCATTTGAAGATTTTATTGTCTCTATCCCTAGTAATGCGGAGCTAATATCAAATGTAAATGGAGGCTATTACAAAGAGCCTTGTTAAATGTGCATAAATCTCTGTGAGTACATTTTCAAATTAAATAGTACGTTCATGTTGCGGTCGCGTTCGGTGCAAAAACCCATATAAAGAACCTTATATGAAAACTATTGAAAATATTATTCGCGTATAAAGTTCTTTTTTGAAGGCCAGACTGTAGGTATTTTAAAAATACGGCTTTACTGACATGATGTATATATCTTTTGGATACCTAGTTTAAATACATAGTAAGTTACACATACATATATATCTACAGTTACCTTTACATCAGTTTTGATCAACTTTAGCATGCCAGGGACTCTCAAGAGTGTGAAGTAAATGTCGGATAAGATTAGAGGCAGAAAATATTCGACCAAAGTACAACAAGAACTGTGCACTCTGCACACAACAAGATTGCCGAGGCCTTTTCCTTCATTTATTCTCTAAACCTCATCTCTTCTTGTCCTTTTCAGAGGATTCTTGAATCTCTCGGTCTACACAACCCACCACTTCCACATCCAACACCACCACCACTACTACACTATAAACGGAAATGAGGATGAGAGACTAAATACATTTATCTCCGCTATTTTTCCAACAGACAGAAAATTCAGCATCAGGATTCAATATTGCAACTTCGCTTTAACTTTGATGGGTGTTGAGGACTAAAGCTAAATACAGATACGCTATGATCTGTCTGATAGGATGTGAATGAAAATCTATATAGAAAATATATCCGCACAAAACCCCAATAGCAAACTAACATTTTTCTCATCTTTTTCCTTTTTTTTTCCTTGTAGAGACACAGCACGGTGACAACGGCAGATCAGATTCGATTTTCTTGAAGCAATAGTAGTAACTATGAATCTGACTTGGCTATAATATAAGTATTTTAATATGAAGCTTGTACTATGCCTGGTATAGTAAAATATAACTTATACATCACATCATAGTTTTTACACCAGAAATTACGAATGCTGGTGAATAGACGGAGTAAAAACGTAAACGAAACTAAAGCATTCGTTTTGACGGAACTGTGTGATGAAGAAGAAAAAAGAACAGAGCTGAAGACATAAGTACAAAAGAAAGGAGAATAAGAAAAAGTCTAAAGTAGGAAGGACGACGAAGTAATACGTGTACATAAGTAAGTAGGAGAGAAAGAAGGAAAGAAAGAAAGAAGCTCAGGAAAGTCAAGCTCGTAGCTTAGCAGAGAGTGAGTGTACCATGCCAATAAATAATACCTGCAAAAGGCAAGGCAAAGGCAACCCACTCAACTAAAGAAAGCTAGTTGGAGTAAAACCGTCGTCTCGTCGTGTAGTTTTGGTCGTGCGTCGTGTATAGGGAAGAAAAAGTGGAAATAACAGAACGACCGACTGCCTAAAGCAGTATTGACTGGTACTGCACACATGCACATATAGACATAGACATACAGCACAGGCAATGGAATGGTATGAACTACACACAGAGAGACACACACAAACATAAAGCTGAAGCACGCATATCCTATAATTAAATTTTGACTTCTCTTCACGTTCTCCAATGAACTAGTTATGACGAGGATGAGGATCGACAAACCCAAAATCCAGATTCCACTCAATTCCACATCGTAACGGGCAAAAAGGAATTGCCATAAGGCTAAATCACAGGCGGCACTTTTCCATATATGCAATTCTTATTTTTCAACCAACAAATTTTGTCTTCTCTCCCTATATATATTTACGTGTATACAATGTGCCTCAGAAGAGTTCATTTCAGACTCGCGTGTATTATTCACAAATGGGAAAAGAAAGCAACTCAGCTGTATAAACTTCCTAAAATCAATGTTCGACTCAAAACTTAACTTTCTATCGTCTATATACACATTTACTACTCAAAGAAAGCAAATGGGAAATACATTTCTTTTACTTGTAGTTATTTTGTGTGTAGATTCTTATATATTTACCTACAGATACTTGTTTTCTTCACATAAAAATAATGTATTTCATTATCCGATTAAATGTATGGACACAATTTCTGTTAAATTATGAAAGATCGATGTAGAAGTACAAAATAGTTCATCAACCTACAATTACTAAACATTTTTTATCAAGATCACCACAACTTTTTTATGTACATTTAATTCGTCAAATTGTCATTGTCAGTATTAATTCTTTCACAGCTTACAACTAACTAAACCTACTCTAGTGAAGAAGAAGATACAAATACAAATAATGTTTCATTGTAAATACACTACACAATTTTTTTGCTTACACATACCTATATTTTCTTTTCTATAAAATTATACCGAAATGTAATTTACTTAAAACGGATGTGAGATCGAAGTAGCTAATAAGAAGTGTTGGAAAATACAGTTTTTCAATTTGGGAGAATAATTCTAAATGCAAGTTTCGTGAAGTTTGTCTGCAGTCATTATATGAAACTTTGTTCTAGTTACATGACTTGATAGATAGAGCGTCTATCACAATCACAACCAAACTAAACAAACAAATGAAATTTAAATAAAATAAATTCTCATGAAACTAAAACACCTGTTATGGTGTTTGTATTTACCAGGAGAAATGAAAACAAAAGGTAGCACATAAATTAGTAACTCAAACGCACACAACTCTTACTTTCTTCTACGTAGTAGGTATATGGACTGTGATAACAATTAAGGCTACGCATAGTCATACCACTCAACTCTACTCTCTTCTTGCAGTTTGCCAGTGAAATGAAATAAAATGACTGGATGTTCAAAAAGCAAAGTATCAAAGCCGTAGGGTAAGATAAGCTCCTTTGCTTCCTCTACTCTCAAACCACACCACATCTTTTCAATAATCTTCTATCCATCCATGGATTCTGCAATAAAGACATTGCTGTTAACTAATAAAAACAATACTTCCTAACTGTACAATACGACTGTACAGGTACATAGCACAATTGCGTAGAGCATGTATACAATTGAAGTCGAAGCGATTCTCAAAGGAAAACAACGACAGCTCATTCAGTTTAGAATAAGCGTTAATACGACTGCAACACCTTACTCACCTGTGCATTTCTTGTACCTACCAATATAAAATTATTCTATAAAATATGGTGTATCTCGTAAAACGTTATATAAGACTTTAGTCCATTTGTCTACATGAAAAGTAGCTACAGTTGCTTTAATTAAACTTTTACTTACTAAAAGAGAAAAAGCAGGTATGAAACAATTGTTATATGCCCCGCAAAATCCTATACCTTAATATTTCATATTTAAGTATTTATTTCTATATATCTACTGTATCATATATAAAGTCCAGTCCACTTTAATACCACTTACTAGACACTAGTTCAAATATTTTCTCGCGTCTTCCATGTTTTCTTCAATATTTACACTAAGTACTTAGGCGATGGAAAACAAAAGGATGGAACTAAGCAGTACAAAATGTGTAACATGGCTTTCCAGCTTTTTCTTTAGGCTTAGGATATTGTGTATAGATAAATGTAAGTATGTACTATTTATATTGTATAGTGTATTGTAGACTGTAGAGATACACACACACTTTGGAAGTAGATACGAGTGTTCTGTGTTTTGCTGTAAGTATTTCCACTTTACTCATCCTCTGTGTGTTTTCCTGCATTGAGGTGCGCAAATGATGAGAAAAAGTAAAGCAGTGATATCCGCTTGCTTGAGGTTGGTTGAAGAAACTGCCCTGTCAATTCGACGTCTTGGTTCTTTCTTTGCTTGCTTTCTCTTCACCATTTTCCGTTCGATTGGAAAAAGTCAACTAAAGAGAAAAGCGGCTGTATGGTTTCTCGGACATTCTGTTTACCAGCCCTATTAGCTACTTCTATTTCTACTGGTTGCGCTTCCTGCCTTTTAAATTTCGTCGGAATCACTCATTGACTCCCAAAATATCTTACAGACTCTTACACTACATCTATATGTGGGTGCAAACATACAGTATGAATAATATGCATGATTATCTGTACTGGTTGTTTTTCTTACTACTTATCATTAAAAACATTATCCAAAAATCACGCACTCCTACATGTCGATAACAGATACGTATTTTGTTTTCATGGATGTAAAATAATAATAATAATAATATTAGTACACATACATAATACTTATTTATGTGCACTAAAATTACATATTATTTTATTTCACGTCTAAAACAGAAAAATGTAATCCATGGTTTAATAAATCTAATAAGTTTGATTAGATTTTCTTGTACCTTCAGTTAATTAACTCGAATATATTTAGTAAATTATTAAAATACACTGATTTGTATCGTAATAGTCAAAACAATCGTTCAATAATGTTATTCCACATGAATTTTGAGGCTAAGAAAATTAAGAAACGAAAAATGTGATGATTATCATTATCATTATAGTATTTCAAAAACTATTGTAGTAGTAGGAAGGAAAGAGATTTGAGGATTTGACAGTCGACACTATCATTCATTACGTGTTTAACAATAAATGAGGAAGTTTTGAAATTGAATGGAATTTCTTGATGTTACTACATTACATATAGTTACAATATTTCTGTGTATTTGTATAAAACGAGCTGTGAATTGTGCTTAGTGATGTGACATGTGTATATATGTACCTATGTAGGTATATCCATGGGTGAATTTGTAAGAAGGATATCACACTGCACAGACAGAGTTGTTAGAAAAGAGCCGATGCAATCCAACGCAATCAACAGAACATAACGAGGGCAAACTAGTCTGACATGTATAAATTGTCACAGCATGTGATAATGAAAGCGTATCTCCAACCGAGACTCGACTTTACATTGTACTTTTACACTTTACACATACTACTACATATCCTCAAACTACATACTACAAGAAGATATACATATACTCATAAATAATGCGTACATCACAGATAGAGACTCTATCCGAATATTTCACCAACATAACAGAAAGAGTTTGAGAGTCTCGAGTTTAGATTATCTCATGTTATGTTGTATGTGTATGTTAGGTTACTATGTGTTCACTATGCACTCTCTTCACCATACCACATCAAATAATATATTTCCACACTCTGTACATTGTACATTGCACTCTGAGAGCTATAGCCTTAGAGAGTTTTCTATTTTCCAGGAAAATGAAGACGACGACTCGTCTGGTGGTGCTCGTACATGTACAAGGGCACTAGACTGAAACCCAAAAAACGAGAGCAACGGGAGAAAAGCGTGTGCACACTACTCGGAGTCATCATGGTTGGGTTTGGGCTTCAAGGAGAAGTCCTCAATACTGAAAGTGAATGTACGTAGTACGACTCAATAATACACGTAGTAGTAGTGCATTACATGCTACCAGTGCGAAAGTCTTTTGCCCTCGTGTTTTACGTGTAGTGCTCTTATGAGTGTTACTACTCCAGTAGATTAGATCGAAGTACATCTTTATATTTCTCAATCTAGAGCCTTGAATCGAATCCAATTCAACCCAATTCTACTCAAACTAAATCTAAGCGTCGAGCGAACCCATTCTAGATATAAAGATACTTAGTTTGCAGTCCTAGAGTACTAATACACTTTCCTACGCGTGAGTCTATCTTTTATACAAGGATATGCTTTGTATATGGATATAGGGAGTAATATATTATGTTAGGTAGGCGAAGTATCTATATTCATGTGAAAGTACTTAAATTCGACTTCTATAGCTGCAGGGAATCAAAAGTGAAGTTGAAATAGACGAGAGAAGAAGAAGAACCCTTTCATATATACACACACACACATTGTACCCTGTCTCTAAAGTCTGTACATGTATTTGTAACACATAATACTATGCTATGTATTACACGACTAGTGCAAAACCAACCATTCATATTGCAAACGAAAGCCACGGGTGTTATATATGTAATATAGTATGTGTATATTACATGTAGGATGTTGTACACATACTGTGAGTTGCTTCAATATGTATATTGTAAAGTTTCGCTGCAGTCAAACGCATAGACTCATTTTGTTAACAGTAGTGTGTCTGTACGTATGTATGAAAGACTAGCGTGTATTAAGTGTGTAGTATGGCATATATGCAACATACGTAGCAGAATAAAATACTAGCTTCGTTCCACTCGGATCTTATCTTTTTCCCTTAATCTTCCTTTTCATATATGTGAATTGTACAAGGCTTCACTACAAAACTGGTGTGTGGAACGACTAAATATGTTTCAATTTCATAAACGTATGCATTTGAAGTATGCATAGCTTTATGTGCACTACGCATGCTTTAAAATAAAATTATTTTCCTGGAAACAGTCAATATCTCCACACTTCACAATTTTGCAATCTCTTTTGAGTGCTGGTCTCAAGTCTGACCTTATGAATGCACGAATCAGTCAAATGTAATTAACTTTAATAGGAATTGGCACAAGTTATTGGAAAATTGTGAGTGTGCAAATATTAAAAAGGAAACATTATGTTGAAATTAATTCTTACCTTGTGGAAGTGAAAGGAGATTTCTTTTCGGAGAAAGTATTTTTTATTACGGTTTTCGTTTTCGGAGATTGGTCACAGGTTCATCCAATTTCCTTCCAAAATGTTCAATTTGTATCCGCTTGTTCGACAACTAAAATCAAATAAACAGATTTGTTTCATCAGATAAAGCCATTCATGATTACAAGAGTGGAAAAATCCATTTTAGTGCACAATTTGGAATGCAAGCAAAGTTTTAAGCGTATTTTCTAACTGTAGAAAACCATAACAAGCATCTTGTTTCTAACATTAAATCTGAATTCGGGCTGTAATAAAGTTCAATGATATTAAATGGCAAGTAATGAAGATTTATAAAAAAGAGGTGTTGACATTGACAGGGATGTTTTTCAACACTTTCGCTACATGCAACCCATTGTTCGTTTGTATAACTTTCCCTGCTATATGTCCTACGCTACCATATTATACATACTACAATCAGTCAGAAAAGCAGAAATAAAGGATGAAAGGAATCACTATACATATTTATCATATTGCCATTGCCACTTATCAAAATTGCAGAGTACAATTTTTACTAGTATATCAATTTTATATACAGGTAAATTCTCGGCAATGGGTTTATATTAAATATTGGGTCAAGTAAAGTAATAAAATGTATTGTCAATAACCACAATATTTCAAAAATTCAAATTATCATAATTTTACATTTTTGTAAAGGCAGGACAAAGAGCTTAAAACCTAAGGACACATTACGTCTATTTGTGACTGTGACCAGTGACATGTATTTTAAGTTGAATCCTGAAAACTTAATGAAACCATTCAATAATATATATTGAGAATTTCTTTTGCCTGAAGGTTCTATATGTACAAACAGGAGCATGATGCATACCGCTGTGTATCTACATACGTACACTATCTAAGCTAAAATAGTTGACAGAAAAGACATTGAAAATTCGGAGACGTGGAAGCTTGGGTTGCATTGGCTTTGACTGTTGCTACTCTTGCTACACACCGAGTTCTTGGAATTCAGATCTGTACGCATCACAAACTAGGTAGGTGCGTTTATACACATGGCACTTAAGTTAGGAAGAGGTAAGGTAAGTTAGTAAGGTATAGAGTATAGGTACGTATTTACCACTACCTGGTGTTTCTACTACTATAATAGTGCACATATGTATAAATGCATGTAGGTATATCTATCTAGTGCTATCACTATCTCAAAGAACATGTGTCAGAAGACTATACAGCGGTAGATTCTACAAGGAGGTCAATTAGAGCACGGGTCGTTGGTCGGCTTGCCTTCCCTTCCTTCTTCCTCGGTTTGACTTGGATGAGGATGAAGACGCGGAGTCGAAGTAGAGTGAGAACTAAGACAGAGATAAACTGACATGCTGAGCTTTGCTTGCTATACCACCCATACACCACTGTATACTACAACACTATCAAATCCATAAAGTATACATTTATAGCTATACACAAATCGCCTTATATTACCTACTTACTTGTATATACTTATACGTTACAAGCATATACATTTTTAAACTCTTCGTACTATTAACTAGACTAAGAAAGACTGAGTGTATACAAGCTGTAGTTTTGCTTTTACTAAATACTCTCATATATCGTGGATATATTTTATAAGAGTATGAACATGTTGTATGTATTTACTTGGATAAGAAAAAAGAAGCTTGTGAGCTGCTTTTGCTAATACGAAAATAGGAACTGGGAAGGCAAGCCAACAAATAGCAGAAGAAGTAGTAGCTACCTGCCTAGTTATTTTTATCACACTCTCTAGAAACCAATGGACATCTCCCACTCGATACGCTTGAGTAATTTTACTTGCTTTCACTAAACCTTACTAAACCGACACTTCCTTCAGCCTCAGTCCTGTGCTGCTGTGAGAATAGCAGCACTTACTGATCCATGTATAAGGAATAGACGAGTATTAGAATTGGTGCTATGGTATTAGCGTTGCAAGTGTAGTTTGGTGTGGAGTGGAAGTAGTAAGTTGTAAATACTAGTAGTATTAGTGTATATCGGTATTAGCACTAATGTGTAGCACCGTGCTGCGGCAGTGGCAGTCAAAGTCAAGACTCGGCAAATGGATTGGTGTAAATAGAGGTGATGAGCTATACGACTCTTTTTCTCGCCTTGCCTTGACTTTCCTTTCTTTCTCCTTAGTCTCTCGCTCAGTCTTTTAAGGATGCTCCTAGTTAGTGCAAGATATATATTATATACAGATACTAGGATGAGAGAGAAAACTCTTTCCATATGCCAAACGCTAGCTGCCAAAATACTTTCCCTCCATTTCCAACATGCTCAACGATAAAAGACTGAGAAAGACTTAGGAAAGCCACAAGATGTCTTTTTCCGTCTTACTTACTTATTACTTGGTTAGTTATTTCACTTCTTCACACACTTAACTCGCTCCAAGGAAAAAAGCACTGTGAGAAACTTGTCCTGGCTTGTAATGGTCACAGCTTAGCTTTATACAGTTAAGTGTGTTCCATCACGACTACTTCATATATACATACATGTATATAGCATGTGTAAAATGTGTCTTATCCACTGTGTATCCTTACATATAGAAAACACAACTACAATGTTAGCAAGTATTTATTATGTAAGCATCTGCAACGTTGTTGCTTGCAACTGGTAAACGCACAAATGGAGCAACAACACATTATACTAACAAGTTAGTGGGAACAAATGTTAAGTATTGGGGAAAGGCGAAAAGTGTTGGAAAAATATAAATAGAACGTATAAGATTGTATTTATAGGAGTGCAGTGCAGTAGCATAGCTTTTCTCACTGTGTGTAAAATATGTAGTAGTTGGAGTGTATAAAATGTATGCAGGTATATTATGAATGTGATGTCGTAAGGTAAAGGTAAGCTATTCAGGGCTAATGTCTAGGAATTTCTTTTCACTAGTAGTGGTGGTAGTTTACTGTGTGTTTCTGTTGGTTGTGTTGTAGTAAAGCGGTTGAGTGTGAGTGGGTGAAAGCAGTTGAGTTTCTCAAAACACTTTTAGTGCAAATACACGGCACACAAACAAATACTGCCACCCACCTACCTACTTTACTTTTCAATGGAGCTACCGTAGACACGTTACTTGTATAAAGAACACTTTTGAGTTTGAGGTTTTCTTTGCATTACTGCATGTGCCTTATCTGTAAAGTATTAGTATACAGTATATGGAGGTATAGTGTATACGTGTATGCAGAAGCAGTAGCACTTATCGTTAGTGCACTTATGTACATAAACATAGTATTAGCATGGCAAGCCAAAGTAAGCCAATCTAAGCCACATGTACGGGTAAATAAATACACACACACTCTCCTTCCACATACACATACTACAAATACAAAGCCCACCTTCTTTGTTATTTCCATTATTCGCACTCTGTGTTGCAAATGTTCCACAATGTTAGCAAAGTACACGTAATGCAGAACATATGCACAGAAAGAAATGAAAGTAGCTCTGGCCCGTGTAATAGTATCTATTTACAACAGAGCACCATTCGCCCAACTGTTGCGAATCCTCGATTTTCCCATGAAGAGAAAGAATCAGTTCACTCTTTCTTTTTTGTTTACCTTTTCCTCCAATCGTTCTCCTGCATCAGTTCTCCTGCCCACACAACGCAGTATGAGGCTATTCCTATACACACACACAAACACGATCTAAAAACCCACTGTAGCTCAAGCTCAAGTTACATAAGCATGCCATCATGTTGAAATAACAAAACCGAAATTCTAAGCATTTGGATTGGACATATTATTATGTAAGCACTATACATGTTTTCAGCTTTAGAAAACTTTATAATTCACCTTTATCTACACACAATACTTCCAAGTATTATCTTTATTATTCCCTTCACATTTATACAATAGTGACGCACGCATTCTGAATCAGAATCAGAATTTCTGATTGTGTATTGTTTGTAATTTTGTAATTTAAATGAAAACATGTGGTTTAAAAGAGATATATGAATCTATAATAATACACGCAATAGGGTGGTAATAAAATAGCAAACATAATTTATGTGAATGCAAATTTTGCGTTAGAACAGGAACTCTCTTGCGTAAGACACAACACACACTTTAGCCATTGATAAATGGATGAAACGCACCACATTTTTCAACTTGTAGCCTTTGGAACACAATAATTCACTCAATGGAGAATTTAGCCGCTCATCATGCTAGTTATAATAAAACAGGAACGCTGTTTGTCATAACAGCACTCACAACATACATATTTTTCAATGCGAAGGTATTATAAAATATGAATAATACATACAAAACGCGGAAGAATCACTGCATACTTAATTTTATTACCATGTACTTACTTCACCCTGAGATGTAAAATGTCAGCAAGACTCAAATTTCACCTAGGTATGTAAGTTGTAATATATTATAGGCCACTACCACTAAATATTATAGTGGTCCTGACACAAACACAAGGCACTACTAACAAAGTTTTCCTTTAAATACAGTGACACTAATCTCGGGTAGCTTAAAACTTGGGCTGTATAAGAATTGAGACTTGAGACACTTCTGCCACTACCACACATAACTCCGCAGGTGTTGTCGGGATATTTCAGATAAGAGCTATTAGACAAT
Organism: Pogonognathellus longicornis; assembly: GCA_034694085.1. NCBI lineage: Eukaryota > Metazoa > Arthropoda > Collembola > Entomobryomorpha > Tomoceridae > Pogonognathellus > Pogonognathellus longicornis. The sequence goes on from JAQFYB010000059.1 coordinate 25,411, forward strand.
TTATGGCCAAGCCAGAAGAGCCAAGCAATGGAGAAGCTCCAATCCCAGTCGAGTCAACCCTTACACTTGAACTAAAGTATCTGTAGGAAATGTAGCTGTAGATATGCGCGATGCCACATTATCGCTAATAGAGCAAGAAGCTATTCATCGTACAAACTAAAGTACGCACAGAGAGTGAGAGAGAGACTTCTCATCTCTACTTAATCCAATTCCCATCAGATCCAACAGAATCAAGTCAACCCTCATGAATTTCTCACACTATCTTTCTCAAACGATTAGATGCAGTTATTCAGTCAGGGAATTTCCTTTGCTTGCTTTTACTTTCCAACCTCTGCAGGTTAATTTCATAAATAAATTGCTCCTTTCAATCCACACAATATTTGAGCTATATACATTTACGATGTAAAATTTAATGTGCCTAATTCACCCAGCTAAACCCTTTTGACCCCACAGTTTAAATTGTATTGCAAGACAATCATTGGAGGAAATTTTAGTGTGTTCTACTATTACAAATTTATAGGTATACGCAATCAGATATTGTAATGTCAAACGAATAATAATAGATCTCTACAGACAGACAGAGTTAAAATGCAAAGTTATATGATATACCTTCGTCGTGATTATGATAATTCGGTTGTAAGTTGTAGGACGCTAATAAAACAATGGCTTTTAGAGTTACTTACTAGTTAGTCGCCTACAGACACTAATAATAATACCACAATCTGTAATACCCAGTAGACGTACGATGCAGTACCTAACGTAAAGATCGAGTAACCGATAATAAATATCAGTTCTGTACGGGATGGCATCCATGATTTACAAACCCTAAACTTGTTTTTAAACCTGGTTCAGAAAGTGACTCTTAAGTTTACAAACCCATAATTCATGCTTGAGTTAAAAATTTTAAGTATTACAACAAACTATAAACACCTTGCAATGACCTGCATGACAATGTGCTATTACAAATATCTAGAAGTTTACAAATTTTATATTACGACGGCGAATAAACTGCCCGTCTAAATATACAATTCCTTAACAATAATTTTTTAAGGGAAAATGTTCTAATACAATTAAATAGAAATCTAGGTTTGAGAACAACGCGATTTTAAAATAATGTGGGTTTGTAAACAAGTGAAATGTTTGTGAAAATTGTCTAGGTTTATTAGGGAGTCAGTATTATGTATTAATATCTATTTGAAGCATCATGGCCTACTCGTCTTATCGCATCGTAGCTCATCTCGTTCTATGTGTAATAAGCACACTACGGGTAATCATATCCATATCATGCCATATCAAGCATGGTAAATCCAAGGTTGAAGATATGAACTCGAAAAGGATCTCCCATGAGATCCCTTGGCTCTCGGTTTGACTCTCTTCTTGAAATAAAATGAACTCCGACTCTCTCGCTCTCTCATTTCGTCTCATTCTAACTCAAGTCAAGTGAACAAACCGCTGATAAGTTGAAATACTACGAAAGAACAGCCACTATACATTCTTATAAAGTTTAGACACCCTATAACGCACATTACTCCTATATATATGCAACAACAATCACGCAGCCACAGTTGAATCTTCGAAATTCACTCGGATGCTCTCATTTTACTTTCAACTTGGGCTGTTCATACGACTACTTATTTAGTTGGTTATCATCATGAAGGACCCGACAAACCAAGACAAGACAGCCATTCAAAATAATAGCTCTTCAGCTCACACAACTTCAACATCACGGAACAAACTTGTGATCATCAGTTCAGTTCTACCACTATAATATACCGTAGTAATGTTATATGTGTAAAATTATACTGTATAAACATACATACATAGGTTATGTATGAGTAAAATAATCTTTTATGACTATATATAAGAATCACTACTAATATTATGTGTGTGTGTGTGTGTCTTTTGCCCCGTCTTGACTAACATCTTGATCACGACATGCATGGGAATGAAAAAGTACCAACAAACTACTTACTTGCTACACTACCAGCAGACAACAAACTCGCAAGTAGTTAATAGAGATTATTATTATTACATTATCCTGGACGAAGTGAAGGAGAAGACTGTGGTATACAACTGCATAAGCGAGCATCAAATGTATAATAGGATTCGTTAAACTATACTACATGGCTAACTTAACATAATAATGAAAAGAGCATAGTAATAGTGGCAGTAACAGTAAACATCACAGGCTAACACATAATAATAATCATAACATAACATCCCATAACGATGCATGCCTTGTCTCTAATGAAATCCGACTTATTCATCCAAAAACTCACTAAATTAAGTGAGCAGGTGAGTTTGAAAGGGGAAAGAAAGAAAAAAACTTGATATTTATTAGCTTCAGATTCATTCTCACTCTAATGTAACAATAATAATAGTAAAATGGGATGGAAGTAGCATAGTAGTAGTGTGTAGTGGTACAATAATGTAATAATAATAATACTGCTTCAATAGTAATCCTTTTGTGTATACGTGCATTTTAATTTGGATGTGTATACGATAGACTTAGGTTGTAGTTGTGGTATGTGTGGAGTATAAGTAAATACCTGTTTTTGTGTTAACAATCTTTTGTGTTATTTCATAGGTGAGGTTGATGAGTTGCCTAAATTTGGTCAAATCAACTCTAAGGAGGATTTATGGATTGCCATGTACAAGTAAGTAGTCGGTTGGAGGTACATGTGTATAAAATGATTCTGTGTGTTTATATACTTTCATCCCTAACCAAGTCTTCATCTTTCTTTACACTTTAGTAGACTGCATTATTTTACAATTACAAGGCTTGCACAGAAGTTTGTGTGGAAATTAGTAGTGTGCTGCCCTTCGTAATGGGTGCTATTCTCTTTATTTCTCTATTTAATTCAGATATCATCTTATATTAGCTGACAAGATTAAGTGTAAAACTCTATTTACTCCTCATTTTACAAGCAACTTGTGTTTTCCTCCGTTTTACACCACAAATGCAATACACAGTGGAGAATTGAGTGTTTTAGTGCTAAAAGTATTTCTTGTAGATGGGAAAATAATTCAAAGTGAAGGTGCATGGAGTCAAGTAACGAAAAGGGGGATGGAACCTCGTGGTATATCATTCTCGCCTCTTGTCGCCGTTTATGTATAAGTTATCTCATTCATTATGCATGTGCAGTTGCATTGGTTGAACTGGTGTTCTTGTATACAGCTAATACACTACTGTATTACTGTCTAGGTAATTTACTACAAAGGGGTAATTGCATTAGTTACTAGTGTGCTTTGCTTCTTCGGTTTTCAGTTCAATAGTTTGGTTACAATATACTGCACTGCTACCATAAAACAATTCTGAGTATTCTAAATGTACATTTAGAATACTCAGAATGTATATTATACGGTAGTGTAAACAATGTGTATTTATATACACATTTATATTAGCATAGAACTATTATACCGTTCTTTGCACACAATTTTCTCAACACAATGAACTCAAAAATATTAGGCACAGTGTTAATTCATTTAGAGAACACTTGTGAAATGAGCAAACAGAAGGAATGATGCCCAGTAGGCTTATGTTTTAATAGTAGGTAGCATTTTCATTTATATAAGACATTTTACACATACACTTCAGTATAAGGCACTTTGTAACAGTAGAAATAGCAGAACACGTGTAAATATAATGAACCTTTGTTAGCACGGATTATTCTTCAGCAAAATAAAGGCAACCGCATTATAGTTTACTCTATGTCTCTAATAATAGAGATGATTTCTCGTCCGTATCATTACGGCAAAAATGTTACACAACATTATTTCTATCAACTCTACACACTACCTAAAACAATCATGTATTGACAACATTAATAAAATACAGGAAAACTGTGTTTTGTATAGTACGGACAATTACTACAAGTAGTTTGTATTGTTTGAAGGATTTAATTAACCCAAACACACCATAGAACACACTGATGTGCTATATTACCCATATACAAGTACATCAGAAAACAATGGAAATTGGTAAAAACGATGAAGCAGTGGATCACCAAAAAACAAGTTTTGAATATTCTACAGATATACTGTAGTGCGTAAAATATACCTATGTACAAATACATAAGGCATTACATGATGCAATGCAAATAAAGAGTTTTACTACTACATAGTTGGCGGATGTATCGAGAAAGCTCGACATTTATTTCATTTCAGCTCAGTTGAAAAGAACAGACGAAATTATTTCTTTGATTACCCAACACGTTAGCTTGACACTGCTAATCACGCTTGAATACGCCAAGTGAACGAATGAAATCATTAGAATGTTTCATTTTATGATGATACTTATCTGAGTGAGTTACCATTTACTAACTTCACACACAATCTATTGCAACACACATTATTACACACTATACACACATACCTCTCTCTCTCTCTCTAACTGATACTCACCAACATTTACAACTTAAATACATAATGTGTATAATATACAGACTTAACAATAGCAACGGAACAGAGAAGGAACACTACAGATGCACATCATCACATCAGTCATTTACAAAGGAAAACAACACACAATGCCGCCACAGTCCACATTCACAGTAGTTATAAAGGAGTAGTAAAATGAGCTTTGAGATGATGAGCGGATTGGATTGGAGCTGAGTGCCTAGAGATAACACAACAATAACACCAAAACACAGTTCATCTCCATTTCCCTCTGTGTGTATGCATACAAATACTATAGGAAGAAAGGACAGGAGTGTTTGTGTGTTATATTGTAGTGCTCACACGATAAGGTACGACGGTAGTAGTTAGTTAGCACAGAGTCGTAATTTAGATTTACACATGCAGAGAAAAAGATGTTCAAAGGGAACGGTAGTTGTATAGTCGTGGAAAAGACGGAGGAAGTAAAAGGGGAGAGAGAAACTGTTGTTAAATAATATGAACTGTGATGTGTGTTGTGTTGAGTCTATTGTAGTTTTGCAATGATTTAGAACATTACGAGAATGCAGCTCAAGTGCTCACACCTGCACTTCACTCTTGAGCCTTGTCTTACTCTGCGACTGCATTGCATACGACGTATGCTACTAGAATCAAAACAACCTTTGTCTCCCTACTCCCTAAGAAAACATGCTATTTCCAAAATAGGTATAGCAGAAACTAGCTACTTATTATTGTAGACTGTCAGGTATAGGTATAAAATAGTAAAATCGTGTACATGTAGATGATATACGTTGTAAAGAGTTGTGTCAGTTTGTATATGTGTACATACATGTATAGGTATAATGGCTTTATTGCTTTAGCGAAAGGGTAATATTATTATCATTTACGAAAGGGGGATGATGACTTGTTCACATTAGAAAATGTTGTGCGGTTTACTTAGAGCTTTGTGTTACTTGTACTTTAGTGATGCGTTATTGTGTGTAAATATAGTGGATACCTATATTTGTTGAGATGAGACTGAGACTACCAACTACATTTTTAAATGCAAAGCCCTGTTAGTATGTTACATGTATGTAGTGTATATGTAATGTGGTGCAGTGATGAGTTTGCATTAGAAATAAAAAAGGAAACCTTAAAAATTATAGGGACATAATGGAAAATGCTTTACTGTAATGATTACGGCAAGAAGAGAGTAAAAATTGAAGATGAGATGAGTCTCGTAAATAAGGAGCAAGAGTCTTTGACTACTACGACGTAATAGAAATAGAATATTATATTTCCTTAAGCACTTGGGCATCTACTGCTTGTTGAGCGTCTTTCTCTCTTGAACTCTGTATGAAGTTCTATTTGCATATATGCACACACTGACTGAAGTCAACTCCCTTTTACCCAGTGCAGGATTTAAACTGGTATTGATACCGTGTTTGTGCTTGTGTGTATTCCACTTTATTTTAATCGAGTTTAGATCATTTTTATTTACCCTTGAGTTGACTTCACGTGGATTGGCTACTCATCTCTTCACAGATGAGATCAGTTAAATACTTTCTAGATGACTTTCATAGCTCTCTCATATACATACTCGTCTAGTTTTACTTTACCTTAATCCATTTTGTGTGGATTTTTCGTAGCTTGCTTGCTCTTGAAATGTCATGTTGTGTCTGTTCTGTTCAGTGATGCTATGGCATGCCACGCGTAACTCAATACACATCTGTCGCCGACTCTTAACCTAACTAACATCAATAATATCCTTGTACAATATAAACTCTATACATCCACTTACTAGCCTTTGATTGTCATCTTTTACAACATGAAAAATGAACTAAAAAATCATTCGACCTGATGTACAAAAGCACACAGTGCAACCAGCAACCGTGTGTTCACAAGTAAATAGTAGCGTGATGTCCAATAACGCTACTCCTCCTGGGGAAAATTGAAATAAATGTAAGTATAACTATAAGGAAAAGCAGAAGCAGCATTGTGTGTGCTTTAAAAATATGAACTAGATATCCACAGTGCAATGTATCGTGAAACAAACTACATGATTCACTCTGACTGAACTGAAAGTGTATACAGAACAAATATGGAAAATTTATACCTGAATATATAGAACATACAAAGTATAAAATAAATAGCACTATTTATTATTAGTCGGAATTATTATTTATACTATTTTCATAAAGGAAAGATATAAATGTAAGGTACATTTGTACGTTTTATATAGTTGCACACACCCAATACATTATAACATGCCATATACATAGATACAAACAAACATCTGACATTACATGTACACTTGTGATCAAAGCACAAGAAATGAAAAACGAGACAAGAGCTGGATACATAAAACTGGTGCAGGTAGTTAGTAGGCTACTACGAACTAAAGTCTGTGGATGTAACTGTGTAGTAGAAATGTATATACCTAATGTATGTATGATATATAGTGCAAGGCATAGACTGTGTGGCCGTTGATGTAAGTTAAGTTGAGGTAACTCTAGATAAAGGAAAAAGATGAAAGAAATCTTTGATGTGCTTCTGCTTTGTTGTATCAAGTAGTGCACTGTACAAGTCGTGGTTTTATGCTGTTGAGCACCTGTCTGTCTGTCTCCGTTTATAATCATGGCAAACCAAGTCAAAACATTTGCTCTTACTCTTATAAAATACTACATGCTTCTTCCTTTTGTACTATATATAGTCACAACTCCAATTTGGAACAAGAGAGCCATAATATTTATTTGTACGTACAGTGTCTCTGTAAGTTTTTGCAGCAGATTCATTACTTTGTAAGAACATATTTTATTTCATCGCAAAATTAAACATTTCGTCTTTTTCTTTCATAAAAGATACCAATTATAATACCTAGGTTGTACCTGTATGTATTTTGTACGCATAGTATTCTTTCTTACATACCTGCTACAATAATTAATAATTGTGTTTGATCAGGCTTTGTATTGGAAGATATTTTTGTGTGCACTCAATTGCAATGTATTCTGTCAGTTTGTATCAGACAAATTATTCAGTTATGAATGCAAAATGAAGCTTAGTACCTTATTAGGAGATGATCTTGAGTGAACAGATTAGATTCCTGGGTTGATTACCTTTGCTGTATGAATAATGAATGATACTACTGCAAGGTATATATTTTTCATCACCTATAACTCTGAGTATAATGCGTTGGGGTAAAAAAACTCGACCTATTCAAAAGTAAAATTAGCCAAGGTTTTTTATGCACTTACACGTTATTAGGATACTCAGAACCATTAATATACAGCTGATGGCATTAAACGCAATGAAGACTGACTGAAAATGAGTTAGAACTTGAGATTTTAGACAGAACGAAACAAGGCCGCCTCGTATTAAATCAAACACAAATATTTCTGGGATCACTAAATGGTTTATGGAGACGAGATACATACTGTGAGATACGTACTGGCTACTTTTTCTCCACTTTTTCATTACTGTTGAATATTTATCATTATTAGTGGAAGCTTTGGGATTTTACATGAGAAACCTAAACCTACGCTGGTTTGCATCACCTGAGTAATAAATATAAATAACCATTAGAAAAATTGGCCAACAAAACTGGAAACTTGTTGAAAATACGCATGAGAGTCCGAGAGTTTCATATAAGTGCAGATATATAAGTTATACGTGTTTCTCTCTGCTTAAATTTAACTGTTCGTGTTATGCAGATGAGTTTCCCCCACTACACACTACACACATTACATTACTCCACCAATATCCCATCCACTCTAGTAATATACATATTTTAAGATTAAAACCTTTGGATTCCAGTAGAGTTAGAAAATGAGAATTTACACGTCAAGGAACAATTATTGTAACCAGAAGGCATGGAATTTTCTTCAAACTAAAAAAATGTGATAGAATCCAAGCTAGGTATCTATGCCTTCTGCTGATATGCCATTCTACTTGGGAGTACATATTATTATACTCCCAACTACAATACCATCCTTCATTTACTTTACTTTACCTCATCTTTCCAAGTATCAATTCATTCTATATCATATAAATACACGTATACAACATGCAAGACGCAGATTAACCATTCATTTAATCCTAGTAGCTTACAGACAGGATTGGGAATTCATCGAACCCTTTAATTTTATGCAAAGTGTAGCCATCTCCACTAAACGAACACACTGGGCTGGAGTTGATTTGCCATCCTTATCCTTATTATTATTGCTACGACTCACTAACAAACAACTCAACTGCCTACTACAAAATAATCCCAATCTACCCACAGAATTTCCTTATATCATCAATATACACAGATACATTCATTTATCCATCTCACATGTACATACCTACATAATAACTTATATCTCCCTAGACAATATAAATATTCCTGCACTTGTACGTATCACGTATGTAGTATAGTATAGGTACACACAATATTTATGTACTACATTACATACATATTGTATTTCATAAGAAAGAAGGATGAATGTATGCATCATCATCAAGTTTCCATTTCATTCGAGAGACTCCAGCAAAAATCAGGAGACAGAAACCAAACTAAACTACCACCATTGCCATCCCCATCTGTAATAACAATAATAATAATACAGAATAATATTATCCATAGTAAAAAACAAGTGCAGTAAAGGTTACTAGGAGAGTGATGGTTCATCTCATCTCCTGTACATATACTACCAATTGTAAATAGCACTGTCTCACCTGCACAATTTTCTCTACCAATGTATTTTATATACTGTGTATAAAATACAAGCATATAAGTTAGGAAGGAGAAGGCAGTGCAAGTGCAGCCATTCAAAAACTATCGTGCATATCATAGGTATTGGTAGTGGGATCATGCTATCTTTTTACAAGATAGTTACATCACACACACACATCGAGAAAACGAAACCGAAGCTAGGAGGAATAATTTCGATGATAATAAGAGCCATCATAATGGAACATAAAACGAAGAGAGAAGCTCTTCCAGTCGAAAGATGAGAGACTTGCCGGTTGATCTACAGGAGCAAGAACTAACGCTAATGTATAATAATGTAGTAAATACACAGCCACACTTTACACACACACCAGTCTATATTATATTCGAAAACAAGGCAAGGGTTACTTAGATTTAAGTTTGGCTTCACTATTCCATGTATCTGCATGCACGTATAGGTACACAGTACACACACATATATAAACAGACACTTAATATACAATATATTATATACACCTTATTATTACATAGCTACATAGGTATTATGTCTGTATAACTAACTAGTATGTGTGTATGCACTTGTATGCTCTGGGCTGTTGTTTTCTTTCGCTTTGTTTTATATTACATATGATTATAGTTGTAATAACTAAGGTGTACTCGTTTATATTATAGACAGAATCCTTCACCTCAGTAGTTGAGTTGAGGTGGTATTGGATTTTAAACATGAGACGAAGACAAGACAAGATGTCGATAAAAAATCTAAAACAACTACCATTCCGAGAGAGCGAGAGAGAGACCAGACCAAACCAAACCAACCAGACCCACCAAACCACATCACATCACCGTGTGGACCAGTTTGGATGACTTGACTGCGGGATTCGACTTAAGTTCACCGTGTACTTTACTTCTATAGCATTAGAGCGTCTTTATTGTGTTGGGATAGAAGATGATGATGAGCGAAGGAGAGAAAACACTCTTATATATCATTATAATGTAAAATACACGTAGCTCTGGAGGTAGGAGTCGTCGTCGCGTTTTGGTTTTACTTTTCTTTGCCTCTATATACCTTTTTTACTTTATTGCCTGCTCCTTGTACACATATAATACACATACACCTTGTATGTAAAACACTGCAGTCGCACTCGACTGTTCTTTCTGTGTGTTGTGTGCATTAGCACTAGATATATTTGAATTTTATTGACTGCTCCACCTTGTATATTAGCAATACAGAGTACTACTACACAAATACATGGAGATAAACCAACGTATAGACAGGCATCGCTTCGGTAGGACTTGAACTTGTAGGGTATTGTAGTGGTAGTCGGAATGCATCAATTACTCCGATGTGTTGTAAGTTGTATGTATATAAAACACATACTTTGTAGTACAATGTACATGCAGACATGTAGGAATATATTTTATGTACAGCTAATACATATAAGGAACTGAATAACAAGAAACGGACTGCACTGCACTACTGTGATGTTCACAGAGAGAATAGATTCACTGAGGTTTTGAGTTTTTCTCTTTTTTCCTTTCTTTTCCTTACGCTTGCCAGCTGTGATCTTGTTCGTCTTAACTTCATCTCCTCTCCACCTTCACCTTGCACTTGCCTTTGCATTGCTTTAGACGTTGCCTCAACTTGCTCAGTTCAGTTCACTTGACTTCAGTTTAGTTAACTTGACTCTCATTCTATGTCTATCCAACATTTTCCTATTCAGCTACATAAAACTTTAACATTGCTTGCTTTACCTGCCCTCGCTTCCCTTTATTGTGAATACTACATTGCATTATAGACACTATTTAGCTACCTAAACTATTTTCTACCATTTTACTTACTGTTCCTCTAACTTATTATGTACTTTTCAATAGCTACTGAGAGTATTTCTTCTGGTAGCTTGGGGAACAGTGTTAGACATGCAAACCTTTGCTTCAGTATAGCTAAAGGAATATATGTTAAAGGCATAGGATGTAAAGGTGGTGGTGGTAAACCATCTTTTCTGTAAAACTTTACTTGAGTGAAAAAGTTCTTTACGTAAGTAAGCAAAGTTGATTTGATGATTGGATCACTTCTTGGTTATATCCTCGCAGCTTTCCTACACCACTTCGTGACAAACTTGATCAGCAGCTACAACACAGAGAGCTATACAGCAGAAAAGTGCAACCCAGTACAACTACTAGTAACTACCTAAAGAGAGCTGCTCCGAATTTTTATTTATTAAATAAATGTGGGCAATGCATGCATATGATTACACTTACACAGTCTGCATTCTTTGATTCCTTAACAAGTCAAAATGGGTGAGGCAATATGTAACACAACACAGGTATTACTATAAATTTTTACCCACATAGTATAGTACCTAGGTTAGGTTCTTTGACTTTTTGAGGTAATTCTGTGCTCAATTGCATATTATTATTTGTATTTCAGCAAGTTTACTCGTCATTCAATTCAAAAGGAGAAGCTTGAAGTCTTACCGGTTGCAATTTGCAATTTCAATTCATAAAGGTGAGCCACAAGTATAAAAACCAAATTAATAAGAATGACCAAAGGATATATGTTGCAATTTATTTGCATCTATTCGCGATTTCGCTAATTACTATTTGAGAGGATGATGGGAGAGATAGCCATAATAGCTTTGTACGATGCACCAAAGATAAATAAGGCGAAACGGCATGAGTTGAAATTGAAGATGTTCATGACCTTTGTTGACCACTCCAGACTCGAGTCCAGATGACCACTGAGAGAGAGAAGCAAGAAGAAACGAGCAAATAAACCAAAATGAATCGAAAAGTCAAAGCAAAGAAGTTAAATTTAAAGAGTAGTCTATGTATAGTGAGTCCTGCTCTGTAATTTACTCACAGAGTAATTTGTATTCAGCTCGGAGGGACATGAGCGAGACATATTATGCAACGAAACCTTGTTTAGTATCTGTATTTTACCGGACACACGTAAATATATTTAGACTGACTGAGAAATGAGAAGGCTGATAAGTGCAAATTGAATTTTATTGTATTGACTTGCTTGTATAATTATAAAGATTGAAATATGTGTTTTGTATACTATACTACGTATACTAATGGTAGGTAGCGAATACTGGTAGCTTTAGCTTTGGACTTACATACACAAAGATAAAACTACAATAACAAGTCCAAGCAGGGCATGGCAGAGACAAAATGAGCAACATGCTTATACAGTATATCTGTTGTATTTATACTGTATCTCCTATACATTTTATACAGTGAAATGTATACTATTTGTCAGTACCTATATATTACTATACTGTGATGCGTGTCGTTGTGTTATGTTGTAGTATTTGATTAGGACCTGTGTGAAGTGGTTGTCTGTGGCAAGACAAGCTAAAGTTAGGTACACAAGAATAAGACAGAGTGGAAAAGACGAAGACGAAGAACAAGAATACAAGAAAGAGTGTAGAGAGAGAAAGACAGAGGATTGAAGGAGCTCGGCAAGGGCAGGGGCATTAACATGTGTGTAATGTGCAACAACATGTGGCTTCAAGTGATTTAGTGGTATCAAAGGTATAGTTGCCACAATAAACAAGTGCAGCAGCGCTACTTATTGTTTAGAAGAACAGCACACGGCTATCTTTCCACTGTGGCTGTTGTATGTACGTAATGCTCTGCAGTCTGTCTGTAATGAAACCTATCACCTTTAATATAGAAATCCCAAGAAAAGCCAAAACAAGTTCGGAAAACGACATCTGATTGCGTTTCATTATATAGTTAACAACCCACTACCTGTTTACCTGTCTCCTCGTAAGCGTTAGATCTTTAGCGTTTTACTATTACTCAGATCCACTCTGTGTATATGTGTGTGCTATTAAAGCAATCGTGGTGTGCAAAAGACTCATCAGCATTTTCTGTCGAAACGAACTAGTTCGTTGTGCACACATAATAATCTAATAGCCTCATTGCTCCCTGTTGCAGTTTAACATGCCATTTTACTAATACTTACAGATAGAAGTAAAGTGGAGACTATCTATGCTTCTTCTGGCTTGGCTGGACTTATTTTATTTTTCACCATCACACCAGCATCACTACATATACACATCAGATTCAACAAGAGGCGGATTCTCCTCTTTTTTATTCACAGGATTTATTCCTTGCAGATTTTGCAGGTTAGATTTGCCACAAGAAAGATTCAGATAGACGCAGACTGTAGAATATATGTACATTTCAATTTTCTTTGTAATAATGCAAAGGTGTAGTGTGGTAACATAGTAATCTTTAGGGATCTCAATGCACCGAGAGACAGACTATGTGCAAAACACAGAACTGCAAAATACTCGTTTTGCTCAACGCTTCAAGTCAAAGAATACAATAGGATAAATGCTACATTTATATATACAGGAGAGTCGGACTTATATGAAACATGAGGTAAAGTAAAATGTAGAACAAAATGCAATTTCCACCACCATCCAAAAGAAACGAGCACCATCAAACAAAAAGGCGGGTTTCCTACATTTACGCCAGAAGATTCCATATAAAACTAATACTTTCTTCTATCTCATTCACAGACCACCTTTACAGTAAATGCGATTTTTGTCTGTTAAGGGGAAAATACCATATGCCAGCTATATTCAAGTCAAAGAATATCTCCTATAGATACAATCTACCTAGGTACATCCGTGTTGCATACAGATAATACTTACATAGTTACATACCATGCCCATTCACAACTTTCTTAATGCAAGCATATTCACTACACTTACATATACACTTCAAAAACTACAAAGTTAAACACGTTGTAGCCAACAACCATATAAAGTACAGACATAATACAATGAATGCAAGTGTACTCGTTAATATTACATCCAATTTTCACCTTTGTCTACGTATGTAGTGTAGTATGCATGTATAACACATGTACCTGTATAAAATTGCAAGGAAAAAGAAACTACAAATTACACAATTAAAGAGAAGATAAATAGATTTGCTAATGAAGCCAAGAAACTTTTACTCCATTTACCTTCACATTACATGCTTCTTCGCTTACTTAAATATACCCATGTCTACAGCACTGTATAATAGCTCCTAGAATTCATCTCTATACACTTTACACAGCTTTTACACAAAAACACAAGACACTAAAGGAATGCACTATGCATGTCAGTTTCTAATTTAATATTATAATAGTCTACTCTGTCTATAGCTTATATTTACAAGCACCATGTGAATTAAGCTATGTAAAACTTTATACTGGTATTTGTGTGTAAGTAGGTAGGGAAGTAATAATAAAAGATAGTGATATAAAGGAAAGTTAAAAAATTTCAGACAGTACAAAGGAAAATGACAAAGAGGTTATATAAATATCCGTCGTAAAGTAAGAGTATGAACCCTGTGTCTGTATAAACTGTGTACCTCTACATAGGTAGCAAATTTATAGAAGTGGAGTAATATGAGCTTCATTACGTTATCCGGGTTGAGCAGTTCAATCTAAATACATACATAATAATGTCGTCTCACAGTGTCTCTGTAGACTCGACAAGAACACTCTCCTTGTCAGAAAGAAATGCAGTTGGAAAGTTCACGAAAGACTGAGTTGGTGTTCTGTATATACAACAAGGAATACGCAGCAAATGAAACAATGTGCGATGAGATGACACTATGTCTCCCTTTTACCTTGACTCTGCCCTATGCTCTTGTTCTTCCACCAGAACATTACGAAAAACACCGTTAGGGAAGAATTGCTTAAGACACACAGACAGAAAGAGACACAATTCACATTGTGTTTCATCTGTCGTGTATATATGTATATACACAAACACTAGTACTCCAGAACTCGAAGCGATGTACATGTTCGACACTTACATACTTATACAGTATAAAATAAAGAAGCTGTAGTTGTAGAGTATTGAGTATACAGCAACAGTCTCATAGTCTCATCGTTGGTTTTTAAGTCAAGCTATCATCAAGCCAAGAGAAACCACAAAATGTGCCAAAGGGGTGAAAACAAATGTATAACATTGTGTGTAGCAATGTAAATGTATAGGAGAATGCAAGCAACCCGAGGCGACCTGCTGTTTTAAAGCACCAAATACTACAACGACTATGTAGGTACTCTCCTACATTATTACGTACTTTTATACAATGTTGCTTTATCTATGTAGATCAGCTCATTTTGTCAATGCTTTAAGGTAAGTACTGCCTATTAGCTTCTTTAAAATCATACCGAACTATTTTCCATGTGCTTGTATAGAGTGTACTACTACAGCTACTATACACTACAAACGGAATATTAACAAGTATAGAGGAATTCTCATTATTGTGTTATGGTAGTAGTGTGGTGGAAGTGGATGTGCTTAGTAGTCTTCAGAGTAATGTTGAATGTAGGTTGATGATAATAATAATGTAATGTGCTATGTGCTGGGCTGTGCTGTGTCAAAACTCTTTGATTCTACACAGAACCTCCAAATTAGCCTACAGTACTAAATATGCAAATAGCAGTTACAATATTGCACAGCACAATATTACAGTTTCAAAATGAGATTTATAACGTGTCTGTTCTATCTAAGCAAATAATTCTGTGCTATATTACAATATATACTAAAGTGGGTAGATCTAGTAGAGACTAATATTGTATAGCATCAGCAATTTATAGGCGTACTTATTTAGAATGTAAAAAATATGCGGTAAGCTAATAATAAATATAAATGGGTATAAGGAATCTTCGTGTGATGCGCCATTTGCATAACTTAAATTATAACTTGATTCTTCCGAAGACAAAAAAGTAAGAAGAGAGACATAGTTGACTTTCAGGGTGGTAGATCTTTGCAGATGCTGCAAACTGTGAATGCATTTATTTTTGCACGTACGTAATACAAACCGTTAGACTAGACTCGTATTCAATTACAAACAAGGGTGTTGTTTTAGCAGATTTTTTAGTGATGAAAAGGAAGATAATGAAATCAGTGTGCTAATGTATTTATATGGTGCCAAAACGGATTCAGACTTGACCTGACTTTTTTTCTGGCTGTTGACTGACAGCCAGAAATATTTATTTGTTACAATGAGTCAATGAAATGATGGCGATAATAAATACAAAGCCTTGGGCGCAAACAGAATGATCAACAGCTCATATATACCTAAGTGCTACGTGTATGCAGTCGAAGCTCACTATCAATTTACAATTGACGCAAAGTAGAAACTCGAAACAATAAACAATAAATTCAGCAGATAAGTTCTGTTGTAAGTGTAAGGCTGAAGGGTATGGACTATGTGTAATGTAAGATGATGATGCAAGAAGGCCTGCAACGTCAACTACCTAACTATAAACCAATGAAATATAATAATGATTTAGGTTGCACATTCTACATACGATTATAATATTCATTGCACCGATTTTCTATCGTTATCTGAAGACAGATCAGAATTCAGCCTAAGAAATGTGAATAACTAACGTACACCACGAAAAGATATCAACAGAACGTTTAAACATCAACAGTCTGTACATCAGCATCGGAGAATGGATTAAATTACAGCTTTTGCATGGCACATGTCACTGAGTAAGTGAATCAGCAAACACACGTTTCGATTTCACGTTTTGTACCACGCAGACACATTTAATATTCTTAAAAAACATCTATCTCCTTTACTGTATTGCTTGCTAAGGTATTTATGTACACAAGACAGGAGAATCGAAAATGTCAAGTCCTTCACGTTTGACCTTTGCAACACACTTTTAATGTGTTTGTCACGCTTTGTCTACAAGAGTTGACTATCCTTTCTAATAAAACAGTAGCAGATAGTATAAATAATAGTAATAAACACAAACACGGTTCACCAATACACGTATAGGTAGGTAAGTAGATAAGTAGATATAATATATGGGTAGGTATGTTACATGCACCTTGTACCCTACCTACGTAGTGTGAGTGTGACACGACAATCAAATTCCATTTTTTGCCAACCACCATCATTTTAAGCACAACACCCACGTATACGATTAGTACTTTTATGTTGGAAATAAACTACGCGTTTTGGTTCGTGTATATTTAAGCATTTAATATCATTTCCTCTGGATGTGAAGAATCAAATTTCAGTCGCCTTCGTATAAAACTGCGGGTTTAAACGATTTCGATAAAGCTGTTAGTTCTTTGATAGTGTGTGGAGAATGTTAAATGAACTCGAAGATAGCGAGAGCAATTAAATTCCAACTACAGACCAAGAACAATAAAAGCTCGACACGGAGTTACATTACAACTCGCCTTGCCGATTAAGGTCCTGACTAGTTTCTCTCCCGACTCTTTATTGCTGACTAGACACGACAATTAGATTCTGAACCAACTAAGTCGTTTCCACACTGCAGCAACGGATGCAAATGTAATTAATTTTTGTTTTCACTTAAATCATTCACAGATTCCATACACATGTATCTCCTTACATATGTACATACACTCTATGTACTATAAGTATAAGTACATTAACACACAATCACAATAGTGTATAATCACACGAATTTGCATAGCTAATCAAACCAATGCAATATGCTATAAATAACGCGTGTCACAATATTTTCTTATTTTAATTTGTTAGTCAATTCAATACAACATCGAGAATGGATAATAGATAGGAAACTAAAATGATCTCATGTTTTTGCTTGTGTGTCGGTGATAAAACGAAGTCATAAACAACCAATTATATTTTACTTGCAAATTATACAACGTATGCACTTTGCAGAAAATGGATTGTGCAATTCTTTGGTCCTGAAAACAGAAGGCATTTGTAAAGAACATGTTTTTGTGTTTATCGCGTTGTAGAATCAAAGCATCTTCAGTGTAGCATATAAATGTTACACTCAACTCATCTACAAATAAGTACCTACCTGATGTATGGGTTTAGTAAATAGATACCTACATACAGACAGTTCTTGGTATTGTATAGCATTGTATGTACATAGCAGGTAGTAAATTTCATCTAAAGTCTGAACTGTGTGTTTGTGTGTGTGAATTTCATCTCAGTGTATAATCTTAGATTGCACAGAGCTATGTCTTAAAGTGATAGTTATTTTGTTCGGGGCAGGTTGGTTGGTTGGTCGGATGGAGCAGATGGCATATGGCAAGACCAGATGAGAAAATAAAAATAAAAATACATACACAACATACACAACACTATAGAAGATCTACAAAAAGAAGAAGATGAAGAAGCCCAGAGTGTGGAGAATTAAACTACTTGTATTAAAGTATAATGTAAGTATAATGTCATATAGCTAAGAATTATGTACCTAACAATAAAACCTTTGCAGTCCATGGATTGCATTGCAGTGCACAGAGTGCACACCACAACCAGAACGAAGGTTAGGTCACAAATCAGAATACCGTCCAAGCCAGAGGGTTGTGTTGTGTTATGTTATAATGTAATGTTGTGTTAGTAGACATAAAAGATTCTCTACAACAACTACCTACTACATGTATATACACTACCTCGTATATAAAGTACACAGTACTGTAAATCTGGCCGCGTCCGCGTCCGTCGGCTCTTCTTTGCTATCTCTCGTGTAAATACCAGGGCTGACTCTGAAAATGTGGACTACACTACAGTGCTCTTGGTGTGGCATTGCAAAAAATAAAACCTACATTTCATAATCTTTATCTAGGCCTATCTATTTACAATCTACTGCTACTACTACCAGTAAATACACTAGTAGGTAGTGTAATACTACTCTACTAAAACACTGCTATTTCACTTACAACCACAACCACCCCACTGTATAAATATTAGTTGGACATGTACATGTAGTGTGTTTAGGTATACAGAAGGATTTCCATGCAAGATAAAAAAGATGCGATGGGATTCATCTCTCTCACAATCAGTGCACACAAAGTGAATAAGTACACACCAGCATGAAATGAATTATACTTTGAGAGAGAGAGAATTGAGGTAGTGTAGAAAAAGTAAAGATTCTTCCTGGAAACTCACGTATGGTGCATCACATTAAATCGGAATAAAATTACTATTTATCTCCTTGAAGTTGAGCAGACAGAAAGCGGAGAAAGATTCCAGAGAGATGAACAACAGAGTAATTGCTAATTGTATGTGTGTGCCAGTCAGAGTGCACTCATGGCTTCCCTACATTATAAAGCAGTAAGGAATGATGACGACGTGCTTTGTTCGCCCAGCTATAACATTATTCTAATCGTATCAACGTTTTTGCGCAATCTGGGACGAAACAAACAATAAAATTTTAGATTGTTTGTTTGAGTTAGACAGAGAAATAGTACTATTTACCAACATTACAGGATACAAATATTTACTTTTAGGTACACTGTACACCTGGGTCAAGTTTGAATCTATGTAATGCAGTGCAATTTAACAATAAGAGAAAATAAAAGTTTGGGATATCTTTCAGATATTTCTTTAGTGGTTGGATATAAAGATTATTATTACAGATTAATGAAAGAAAATCTGAAGTCATATGCATATATCTGTGTAGGTATAATATATTTATACACACAATCTTGTATAGAAGGCAGACATAATAGGTAAAAATGCTGAACAAATAATAATGCACATAAAATGTATCATACTGGGAGTATCACCAGAATCAGAGCGTAACATAAAGATTACATGTTGTGTTGACTATCTTAACTGAATGACTCGCATACCTCGTGGCACACAAAATAGTAATTTCACTGCAGAGTCACTTTTTCAGTTTCTGAGCTTAAATCTTTGCAGAGACTTCCTCTGCTGGCGTATACTATAGTGTGAGAAGTTACAGACTCGCATTAAAACAAAAATACCTAATATTCCGTGTAGTATACTACTACGATGCCAACGATGCTATAATGTTCTAAGTGTAGCTCTACACAAAAAATATATTAAAGTCGAGCATACCTACTTTCAACGTATAAAAGTAAAAGGTGGAATTTTATAAATATCTGCGTAAGGTTGAGTTTTATGTTGGTGCTACACACTAACTGAGGTATGAAATGAAATGCTATCAAAAAGCAAAGCACTCTTGATAAATATTACTAAGGCGAAAGAAAAAAGGCACAAAAAACTGTCCGCGTGTTGAAATTTGCGTGCCTAATGGCTGGCTGAGCTGAGTTGTTGTAATCGGCCTTTCCTTAGCCTTAGCTCCCGTGACATAAACATTTCATCGTCAGTCAAATAAAGTCGAAATACTTTAGTTTCTTTCTGCTCTCACAAAAGAAAGCGAATCGCTTTTTTAGCTGCCAACTTTGTTATACACAAAATAAACCTGCACTGATATATCCCCGATTAACCACCACCTTACACTATAGACTTCAGACTCAACATCATTTAACATTGCATTCACTTCATTATTTTCTCTTAACGTTTTCCGTACACTAACTTACTTGTACTACAGTACAGTATAAACCACAATTATTAAACAGTACCTACAGTAATAATATTAATATAATAAAGCCACAAGGCACACAAAATATGTTTTGATACCTATTTATTCAAACATATGTGCAATAGGCTTTATATGGTCCTGAAAAAATAATACCAGGATTTTTTCACATCCCCAGAATAACCCAAGGTGTAATGAGATCATTGATTTGTAACAATGTAGTAATGCCCAGCGATTTTTTATTCGGCAGCCTTAGCCACTACTATTGTACCAAGGGAAAATATCCAAAGGACAAGTAGGATTGAGGACTGACGGTCAAAATGAAAAAGAAGTCAACGCGGATATTGCTACAAGTACAGAAGAGCTGTTGAAATTGATCCTCTTTAATATTGTTACACTTGCATCTCAATTTCTGAGTCAAAGTCGTACGCAGCGTCTCTTAAGTCTTTTACACACGCTTTTTACACATATTATATAGAAGTAGGTGTTCACACTGCATCGTGTAGAACGGGTATATATTGTACGGAGTATATAAGGACGTGGTGAGTAGAACGAGTCGTAAAAAAGCGGCTGGAGACACAGGGGGCAAATTATGTATATTATGACGGGTTGTGATGTGGAGCCAAGAGCAAAGCTAGTCTTATTACTTGACTACTATTATTATACTACTACTAGTACAATACCCTACACTGGTAGTACAGATATTTGTAAGAGTAGTATCTGTAGTACATATAATAATGTATTGTAACATACTAGTACTACATAACATTCTCTTTAGTTAGAAGAAACTCGCTTGATTTGCCTTGACTTGGCTTTTGTCATATCCTTCGTGCATGGCTTGCTTTTCCTTGCCTTGCTTGGCATCGAAATATTATTATTATTATTATCTCTGCTGCACTCGAAGTCTTCCTATAACTAAATGTAGGCACATAATAGTATATGACATACACAGTGCATAATGAAAGAGAGAAAGAGAGAGAGAGAGAAATGGTGGTGACTTGGTTTGGTACAACCAAGAATAAGGATACACATGTTGTATGTTAGAAAGAACACGCCTGCAACATTATTGTACAGTTTTGGTAGTTCCATAACTTTTTCCATATTTTATACACGTTTGAATCCTCCCAATTCCAACAAGAAATGAAAATGACTAAAAAACTAAAGGACGAACTAATAAATTGTGAATTTTCCACTCTCATTCTCGTTCTCATAATCTTTTCTTTTCATTCCGATGCAGTTTCTCGTTCAAGTGCGGCTGTAACCTAACCTACACACATACTGTACTGTGTCATGTTATTTTCAATGTTCATAGTATAACGGCTTGAAAAATGTAAAAATCTTGCATTGAACATTGAATGCCTTGTTCTACACAAATAACATAAGAATTTATATTATATTATTTATATGCACTATACAAATATTGTAGCCCAGTAAAAAGCAATGGAATTCATTGCTCCAATAATACAATGGCTTTGGTAAATACGGAGATACATTGAACTAAATTGTAGTATAAGCAAGGTACAATAACATTATTTTTATACTAAATCAGTAGTTATGAGTGTGTTGAATCAAAAAACTGGAACGTAGGCAGTGCTGAACGTTTTTTACCTTAAGATGTGTGTTCCAAAGAACTTTGAAATACCTACTGTGTATTGTGTATACATATAAACTGTCTTGTTATACAATATTGTGTAGATACATACATTAGCCGCATACAATATACAGGTTATATATTTCATACTTTTGTAAGTACTTTATTCATTCTATATAGAATCTAGACTGATATACTTGGCGACTTTGCTTGAATCTTGAAATAATATTTTATTACTGAACTACACGCAAGTAATATTAAGTAAGAATACAATAACACTGCATTGGAAAGAGCTATATTAGGTGTGATATTAAAAACTTTACGTAGTAGTTATAGAGCTGAAGGAAGAATATACCTGGATACACACATAGTAATATAATGGAAATATTATAAGCAAAATCCTGAGCAAGTACAATCTACATTATACCTTGTTGAAATAATACAAACTTGTAAAATTGTGAATGCAAACGACTTCACTGTAATGCCTACAATTAGAAACTAATTTCTTATTAAAACATTGTTAGCTAATTTCAGGCTTCACTATTGTACAAACATGCACCGTGCAGTATAATATAATAACTTTTTACAACAATGCATACTGAAAAGTTTCCAAGACTCTCCTACTGACATTACATAGTATGTAATATGAAAAAGTTTACAAACACAAACTCTACAGAACAACTATATGAAATATGAAGTGCATACAGATGTTGACTGCATGAAGACTAACCTTAGGTAAGTAAATTCAAAACATTTTTGATTACGTGAAAACGTACTTTGTTCCATTTTTATTTGAGAGTGCTAAGCAATGTCGCAACGTTATCACAAAAAAGCCTTTCATTGCAAACGGGAAAGCTTTCAAATCACATTTTAATATAAAGTTTTTACAACGTGTTAACATTTTCTTAGCCTTCCCTCACCACAACATAAAGAATCTTTATATTCCCATATACACATTACGTATCATTTATTTTATTTCGCATATGAAACGAACTAAATGATTTTTTATTACGGAGAAAGTCAGGAAAGTGTAGAACAAAGTGAGAAAGCAAATCAGAAGTAAATTGCAAAAATACTTTAACGCTAAATCGTGTAAAAGGGACACGTAGTACATAAATACAGCTCTATACTGAACACACACATAGATAAGCAAGTTCAATATTATTTTGCAGTACATTGCAGTGTGTGTGTAAAGGTGGACATTTGAAGTTTGCGTGCAAGAATATGAAATGGAATACTACAACATTTGAAATGAATGGCACACATTAGAGATTAGGTATTGGCTTTACTATTAAGGTGATGTACTACAGATAGATGGGTGGATCAATACAGGGAGAAATGTGAAAAGGACGGGTATTCCTGTCGACATATCATATCTATCAAACAACACATGGGTGAAATACACACAAAATGTACGCAGTAGTAGCTGTCTCACAATAATGCATAAACCAAACGGTACATTTAGACAAACACAAGAAATTTCTTGGGTCTCTCCACCGCAAGCTAACACCAATGCCCTGTACACTGCCTTATGTCATTTCTGAAAATATTCTGAATTACCTTTTCACCTACATATAGCAACCTTCCTTTGTTTTACATGCTATTTTCGCCGTAATGTAATCACATTGCTATATAAAGTAGGCACTACAAATACTATGGGAGGGTGGCATACATGTCAATGCATAATACATACTACCACACAAATAGTGTCTACTGCTATGTCTCGTATAAAACCCAGAGCAGGATACATAACAAAATTGTATAGTATTAAGTATATGTAGATATTGCATCTATACGTGTATTTCTATGCGTTATGTTCTACTAAGTATACGGTCTATGATATAATAATATACGGAAATGGGGCAAACATTTATTACTGAAACAAACTTGCTTACTAACAGGGTGATGACTTGCAACCTTATATAGTATAAAACTCTGGCTGCACCTACAAGTCTACACACAAAGATATTTCAAAGAAACAGGTCGATTTAAAGTAAAATGAAAGCTACGTGTACGGGAAGGCAAGGTAGTAGTCGAAGTGTGTAGTAATAAATGGATGAAACGATACAGAATGAAATAAAAGGAAAAACGGAGTAAAGGAAAGAGATGGGAAGTGGAATAGAATTCTCTTTCGAGCGTAAGGAAATATGGATAGAGCTAGAACGAAAAGATAGTTAGGTTCAACCTTTTGTGCATAATAGCTCCGGTTCATACTAGTCTTTAGCTAAATTCTCCTTTTCAAAAGACTACATACTACACTATTACTACTACAACACAGAAGCAACTTGTGCAGCAGAATACCAGACAGTGTATTGCAACTATACAAATATCTCTCCCTCTTCCTATACAATATACAAGTACCCATCTTTATAATATGTAATATCCCACATACAAATACGCAGCTTAAACTTAAAACTATAGCATAATACACTCAACTTATGCTACACTGTTAAAACCTAAACCAAAGCAAGGTAAAGTAAAATGCACACTATGCCAAATTATATTATTATATTCTACATAGTACAGTACATTAATACAACACACTATACAATGCATATACAACATCAAGTTGAGTGTAATAATCTGCTAGTGTGCTATTACTTAGGTTGACATGCAATGCAACGCATCACAATACTAGTAGTTTAGAAGTTACTAAAGTATAGCATTTCTGTATAGATAGGAAGGTAAGTAAGTTTCAAGCAAATAGGAATAATATGATACTTGTAGGAAAGGCGCTTGTGTTAGTATTTTATTTTACTGTATACCTAGGTACACTTATTTTGCTGGATAGTATTATTGTGAGTATATAAGTAAGAAAGAGTGCAGGAAGATATGTTATTTGATGCGTGCATATCTTTGTCAGTATTTATCTGCAGCATTGCTGACTGTCCCTAGGAGTGTAGTGTGTTGCTGGTGTACCAGTATACACAAGCAGAAAGTAAAGGAATTTATGTAGATCTTTGAGCAATTTTGCCTAACGACCATGGCTCATCTTTGTTTCAGTGTCGGGCCCATTAACATTTCGTAAAGGAGTTATCGATTCAGAGAAAGTCTTTGGCAAAGCAACTTCCATTGCTCCGAATGCTCGTCTACTAAAACTAACTATTCTCCCAGTCTTTTGATACTCTTTCCTAACCCTACCTTATCATTCCACAGGAGCAACACAGGCACCTACCTTACAAAAACACGACAGATATCCTAACAGTAGAACAATCTCCAACGAAATACCCAAATAATGTTACACAATTATATTACTAATAGCTCCACACTAGAATATGTTCCTATAAACCTAACCAACTTTCACGACTAAGGTCTACTTTTACTTTTTAAGCTGACTATAATATAGAGAGACTATGCAATACACAAATAGAAACGACGAGATATTGTTCGACCTATAGTTGTAAATGTATATATAAAATGAAAATGCTTATTTTCTCAAATAAAGACGTACAAGTCCAGTGAGTACTGTACAGTTGAGTAATCCTGGGTGATTAGTGTAAGAAACTTTAATGCAGGCAGGGAGACACAACTACAAATGTGTACGCATAGTAGTAGGTTACTATTTACAACAACAGAACAAAAGAAGAGTCAAGTACCTACCGTGAGAATACATAAGTCCTGAAAAGAGACAAGACTTGGACTACAACACTACAACTAAAGCTACTACTAGTAGATTACACGATTCTAAAGGATCCCAAAGTCTTTCATTGTGCCACCGTATCTTTCTCCTTACTTATTTCAATAAACTCTTGGGTAGTATATAGCATTACTAGACAAATCTCTCTACGCACACATGCAACATGGATATATTATACAAGATATATATTACATATATTATCAGAAGAAATTCAGACAAGAAACATATTCTGTAAGACATTGCAAGTCCAGACTATTAGACCACACTTGGAATCTAACAAGCTGAGGGCTATTACAATTACAATTAACGTTATCATTATTATTCAGCTATTTAATAGAGTGAAAATGTAGGCAGAGCACTTTAAAATGGTGGACATAGAAAATGTAGAGATAACTTGTGTAGGTGAAGTAAGTGCATATATAAGTAGTCGGAGGGTCTGAAATTTGTATAAACTAATTTATATCATAATTATACAACATATGACCTTTTGGATGGCTATATTACTGCTTTAGTTTGATGTATGTGGTGGCAAAAAGATAGATCTGACTTTTTGATATCTTATAAAGGTGTAGTAGGGAATTCAATGCTTTATGAATCACGGCTATAGAATAGTTGTATGGTAAATATCTGTATATTTTATACTGAGATGAATGCAAAGGGTAGACTGACGGTATTTTACTGTGTGGATGTGGAATGGCTGGAATTGATGTGTAGAAGATAAATAAAAGGCATTGTGTTGCGTTTTGTCTTTGCATGTGTACGCAAAGATCTTTGTATGTGGATTACATTATCTGTAGAAAGAATCGTCCTGAATAAAATGGAAATATCCAAACCAATAATTACAAAAGATGCTGAGGTAAGTATTCAACTGTTGGATCGGTTCTATGGAATTGGCATAAAAAAACTTGCAAATCAACTTACCACAGTTGAAAGACAACTTCTCCACTATTCTATCATCATCATCATTGTTTTTGTTAGTTACGAGACTTGTAAAGTGTAACCCATAGGTTTGTATTGTATCATGTAGCCGTGCACCAACTAATAATGATGACTACTTACACTTACGCATATGAACTTACAGAAAACCAAAGCTGCTACCATGCATACTACAGAAATGATGATCTGTCTGTAATAGTATTTGTAGAGCAAAAGATAATTTTCAAGCATTTTCCTTTGTTATTATGCAAGATTTGCCTGTACTGGTAAAGAATGCGAAAGACTGAGAGAATAATGGATCTCAAACTAAAGTAAGGAAAGGGATACGCAATTATTATTATACTCAATACATCAGCATGTGTATACATAAACCTATACAGTCGAGCATGCATTATAAATACAGATACATATACTGTTGGTGTATAGCTATGCTATAAAGCATGTAATCTGAATTGAATCAAGTTGACTTGTGAGCTCTGTTTTTCCTCCCCATTCGTCATTCTATATAAAGCCATGGCGAATCATCAACAAGGTCATGTAGTCTGATGAATGGTTATTGGAATGATTTCCAAACACTGTAAAAATAATTCAACTGATTGTCCTACTATATTACTAACACAATGGAGTCACATTATGAAACACACATGTACACATGTATCTATACAGTATATAGTACACACACAATACAATGCACTAAGGAACTGTGTAAGAAATTCATTTATAAGGGTTTGACCAGTTGTCGTGTCTTCTGCCTCGTAACACAAAACACAGGGCAAGTACAAGAGAGATTCTCCTTTTTTGCCAGAACCAATTTAAAACGCTCGTTTCACTTTCAATCATCAATATCTTCCTTTCAGACTCAATAGAATTGTTTGCATTATCTGGCAACATTAGTCTTGTCATGGGAATTCATATTATACAGCCATATGCATATATAATGGACATTAAAGCATACAAACGAACCATAACACAAAACCAGACCACTATATTCAAGTACCAGTGCATAATGTGTAGTAGGCAGTCATTGATAATGATATGATGAGCATGCATCATCATCATAGGGCAATGTAATTTACTTGAGATTTACAACCAGCAGATGCGTACGAGTACGACTACCTCTAAACACACAACTCCCTTTTCAACTCCCACAAGTTCCACTTCGCTTTTAAAAAGAATTGTAGTGAAGTGAGTGAGACTCGACTTGACCGCACTTCTTTGTACATTATACACTTATACAGATAAATACACAAACTGGACTTTGTCAAAAGCCATGACTTGATTTGGGTTGACGGAAAGTTCTTGCTCTCCGCTAAAGTGAAGGCAGATGTCAATACATAATTTTGTGTATGTACGATAGAGGCGAAAGACTACAGTATTAAAGGCAATCCATAAAATAATGATTTGTTATGTATAATGCTATAGATATGCAGTTTAAGTGTATTTCATCTTAGGTTTTTGATCTTTTATAACAAAGAGTGTGAGTAAATGTAGAATTTGCAACGAGAGAATAATAACATGAAAAAGGAATGGTAGTTGGTATTATGTCGTAAATGGAAATTACAGATACTTATATAAGAGTCTGTGTACACAATGCAAGTTTCCATTTGTTTAGTAACCATCAAACTCTTTCACGGGAAATTTATTCGGTTTGATTGTGTCATTTCAGTTTGCCTCGGCAAGAATTTAACTCAAAGCTAAAGTTAACATGCAACCTCTTATCGTTCACATTTTCTCCTGAAATGGCGTCACCACGAATATTTTACTGGGACATTTTTAGCACATAAAATGTCAGGTGACTCTACTTGACTTGTTTTGTAATAGTTAGTTTAGTAGGAGGTATATGAAGTTTAGCATATGATATGTGTAGTGTATAATACATCTAGACAGTGAAATTATTAGAGTGTATAGTTAAGGGCACGAAGTAATGCAGCATATCGACACATAATAGTTGATATTATAGTCAACTAAGACTTTTATGCAACTCATTCTGAATGGAAATATGTTGGAGCTGGTGCAAGGAGCTCAGAGAGAGGATTTTATTTGTTTTTATGGCTTCAGTCCGACCTTAACCGCCTGCTTTACGAGTGTTATGGGTCATGTTGCATACTGTAAAAGCACTTATCAAAAAAAATCGATTTGATGCCATGTGAGACTGAGAGAGTGAGAGAGAGCAAGTAAAAGTGATGGGATATGATATTATATACCAAGGAATAAAATGAAGCCTTGTAATTCATGGATTATTACTACACAAAACATATCCCACAAGTTTTACTTTTGCAAGCCAAACTTTATAAGGACCCACTTTTACATTATGAATGAATGACTGATTACAGAGAGCCAGGAGCCGCACTCTGTTAAGATTAGTTACTTGATTATGCACAAATGAGTTTTTTGTTCTATTAAAGGATACTAAGGATACTAGTTATTTGTTTGTAGGCATTTTTCTATATGCACCTTCGTTTTTACTCCAGTAGGAACAAGAATCACTACCTATGAATGCTACAAAGTTTTTTTATACACCAAAAAAATAAAAATTCAATTAATTCCGAAGTTGTAGTATGTGTTTAATATTCAGTGGAAAAGGAAATTTTGTTTCGATAGTAGTTGCAGCAGCAGTAGTAAGTGTTTGTTGAGCAAGAGTGAAGTTATGATTTGTTTGTGGTTTGTGTGTCCTTATGTGGTTACTTATTAATTTAATACCCTTCAAGTTTTCAATAGTACAACCATCAAGATCACGTTAAGAAGCTTTATGGTATGTTAAACAAGAGAGTCTGTTAGTAGGTATATCTGTAATTGCAAATCAAATAACACTTTCGGTCTGTGCCTCATATATCCACATAGTGTTACATACTGTGAGACTACAGTGTACATCTGTCTGTCTGGTGCTACTTTATGGAACATACGCCACGTCAAGTAAGCTACGTGATGCACATGGAGCTTTTAAATACTTTAATACAAGTCATGCTCATAACTGACACAAATCAGGTGCGAGTCCCGCTTTACACGTCATGTCAACAAATAACTGTCATTAGCACTTCACGAAATTGTCTAATAAGCTCTCTGTGTGCTAAACACAAACAGCATTGTAAAACGATCTCAAGTACATCCAAATACACACAAGTACATATACAGTTTCATGTAAACGCACATTTCTTTAGCTTCCTGTTTCTTTTATATGCCAAGAATGCCAACTCAACCGTTAACCTACCATATTGATGTAAAGAATAAAATTAGGTATAGCAAATATTTTAATATGCATTAAATCCTGCAAAACAAATACAACTTTTCTTACATACAAATAAAGTGAAAAAGCAATCGAGATAATGTTATTCTCTTTAAAAAGTGATACCATTGGGATAATACGAAGTTACATTTATTTCGTTTGTCCTTATATGCCATTTTTCATTCAGTTTTTATGTTTAAATTTCATTTCATGGTTTCCTTGCAACTTATCATTTTCTTATCATGTCAAATCAGCCGAGGCATTTCAAGAGAAATGAAAACATACCAACAAAAACCAATTCGCAGTGTAGTGATGCAATATTTTAGCAAAAAATGAGGAAAGGTTAAGAAAATGAAAGACGAGTCTCAGCAGAACGATATCAATTCATCAAAACGGTGTGCACAAGCAACTAACAAAACTACGGCTCCTTATTTGGCTTCCTTTTTAAACGGTTTTGCATTAAGCATTCATGCCAATTATTTTCTTACATACTTGGAAATTTAGTCTCAACTTTGCAACCTGCGTGCAAACAAATGTGTGTATTAGTGCAGCATGTACTTACAAATGTAATAAATGCTTGCTCTTATTTGTAATAGAGACCTTTAATATTATTATTATTACATTTACTTGTAGTACGCACCCACCAAACATTAAATAACAATAAGCGTCTGCACTACATAAAAAATGAAAAAATTATGATACTACCATACTATTACATGGGCGAATCCTACACGTGCATACTACATTAGTATGAATTTGAATGGCTGGTTAAAATAGCATTATAGTATGCGAGTGGCAATGGTGTATACGGAAATCCCACCCAGTACTTGAATTTAATTCAAAGTCTTATACTATACTACATCAGTAATGCTAGTGCCCTAAAGACAGATTCTCAATTTCACACCTCTGATAATTTAATGTGGGATGACTTGTTCACTTTCAGATACTGTTTCTCTGTTTCTTTCCTTCTTGATATTAGATTTGACAGAAGGGAACCCACTCGTTCAAAAAATGAGCACAGACACAGTGCAACCTGAAATATGCAGAGATACCTCTAGTACAACTACAATCTCGATTATTGCATATCACACATGTGTTCCTCATTTAATTTCGAATTTTTTATTAGTTTTGACAAGTCCAGACAAGACAAGCAATTTCAGCGTATACAACACATGTTCAATATCAACTTTTTCACTGTGTCTTATCTTATTTTATGTTTACGCATGATGCTCCGTCCTCAGTTTTGTTTGCATTCTAATGAGCAGGTCAGGAAAGTTCATTTCTATATACTAAATACGCTTTACTTTTTACCATACTAAGAAATAACAGCTTAAATGCTATATCTGTGTATGTAGGAACAAACAAACTAACAGTCTACGCATCTTGATACTCGTACATTATTATAATGGTTTAATAAATAAGAATCTCACAAGAAATACCTACAAGTACCAACATTAGGTACACAATGTACTTTAGAAAATTGAAGTTTGTATATATAGTTTGCACTTGGCACATTGGTTGTTTCTGCTTGTGTGTAGAATATGTATCAAAGTCTCATATAAAAGTCTGCATATGATCTTATCTGTGTATCTGTCCAGCCAGTTTGGATGGGTAACAGCATTAGGAGCAGAAGGGGATCAACTCAATTCAAATCAAACAGGCGCAGGCACACAGAAAGACGAAGAAGAAGAGCTAGAGAGATTTCTGCATATTTACTCGACTACTAGTACAACTACTGCTTTAAGAAGAAGCAATCGCATCGAGAGAAGGCGAAGGAAAGCAAGCAACCCGTTTGGCGAATATATTAAAAAGAGTTCAGTTGAGTCAGAAACGGAGATGGAAGATTGGAAAATAAGAAGGGACGGAATGGTACACAATCTCCTTGGGGAATTCTTCAATCAGTGGTTTGGTTTTCCTTTGACTCACTTGACTTGAAACTTGATCTTTCTGATCGAGAGCCCAACTTTGGCTTAACCACTACACTGTTGTCTATAGCTATACGTATATGAAATGCAACTACTTTTTCTGACATTACATTATATTTTGCATACATACAAGTAGTGAGAGAGTGTAGATGTCTCATGGTACTGTCGTATGTACAAGTACCTCTACGACTACTAAAGCGACTACTACTTTATACGATGACTGTCCCGCTGCTGGCTGTCCTTCTGCCGTTATCGTTATATATTACAAAAACCCATACGCATAATACTTTTACAGACATCTCGATCACAGTTGTACTTTTACTCAACTAAACTAAACCAACTTCACTTTGTGTGTGTTTGCACTCACTTTGTTGTCCATTTCTCGTCTCTACTTTTTTGAATATCTTCGCCTTTTATGTAGTGCCTCTAAGTATGCTATGAGCGCATTATGTTCACATATAGTACAGCACTACATTTTCTTTATTCCAGTTTCTAAACTCACATTTTACATACTTGGACTATATATAAGTACTGCTCTGTTTGTGTATATGTGTATAAATGTTGTGTTATGGTTGTGCAATGTACTTTTTGGCCTTTTGCTTTGAATATCACAGTATCAATCTCAAATCTCAAACATCCCATGCATTTATATAGGCTGTCTGCCTGGCAAGTTCAGTTGACTTACGTTGTGCCGAGCTGATTTCAATTGAGTCTTCACATGTAAAATAATGTATGTGCTAGGGCTATGTATTATAAGTAAGATATAGAGCGAAAAAACGAGTAAATTCCGAAATCTATGAAATAATAATATATTACTGTTCAATTTATGCATACAAGTACATTTACAATGTGATGTTTGTGTTTAGTAACCATTCAGCAGTCAACGTCCCTTCTTTCGCAAGAATTATTGTATATACTTTATAAAAGGATAAGTGTAAGAAGGAAAACACTAGGTACTGCAGAAATACATACATAAAAGGAAACGAACTCTGGAAAAGTGTACAAAGCACAGTGTAAGATCGATCCCCATTTATTTCCAGCTCTTTTTACTTTAGTTCATTGTGAATGTACAAGTACATCTACATAGCATTTGCGTACTGTTACGTTACTACTAGTAGATCCTTACCATGTCACCACTCACTCCGTTTTATTCCATTTGCATTTTCGGGCATTGCACGATTCCCTTTCTGCTTGCTCTTTCTTGTGCATACTACTTTCGGTTGACATTTTCAGTCATAAATCAAACGGGTTATTTATGATCGTTGTGTTGTGCTTTAATACTGTATCGAGATGAGAAATAAGGGTCACACCAAACAGCTAGGCTCTGTAATGGCGTTCTACCGCACTATAATCACACTGTACTTATATACAGCTACTATACAACAATTTTAGTAGTACCTAATATTGTGACCAAGTTTGTAGCAATATTTTATTCCGATGGAAGAAAAACTGCAAATAAATGTGTACCTAGTGCCTAGATACCTAAAAATAAATTGCCTCGTCAAAACTGCCCTCATACACAAACTTCACATTTTGATAATAAGCTTACAATTATAGCTCTAACTATAAGTATGAACACATTTTGCAAACTCGACACGGCCAAATATAAAATATGAATGAATGAGCGCATATGTGATGAAATAAGCAAATCAAAAAAGTAAAGATATATTACTGACACAAGGACTGTTGGACAAGACAGGTCTGCACGATGAAAGATATTGATGTGATGTTGTTAAAGAAGGACGGGGTCATAAGTTCATTCATATATTAAAATTCTTTCTGAATCCCTTCATCACATTGCTACTTTACAAAACAGCACCAACAAATCCAAAGGAAACTAATGAAGAACTTGTCACTCACTCATCATCACTTTTCTAGGAAAAGAGTGACGGATGGAAAAGCTTTGTACGAGGAAAAACACTCCGTGGATGCAAAGAACATGATCTTCTGTTGAAATCTTATTACAGGAGAACATAAGCTTCCTCGGCTACTTAAACTTGAGACTTTTTATGCAGATAACCAACCAAGAAGCAATAAGGCACGTTCTGTGCACGACTTTTCCTCAACAAGCCGGACTAAAACACATTCTTGCTGTACGTATTGTACGCAAAACAAAATGCACACAATATAATTAATAAATACCGACAAGATTAATGTGTAATTACTCTCCGAGTATTTTCATGCACTTATTTCACACTTGTAAACACACAGTAATGAATTTCCTTTCCTTAGAATGAACGATTGGTTAGATAGGTATACTGTATATGTATTAGTTAAATTTTTGACCACACTTTACTTATTTAATTGAAATGAAAGCACTTAGTGTCAACAATTCAATTACACCGAACTCTGCAGGGTTTTGTTTGTCACAAATAAATTCTATCAGTAACTAGAACACAATTAGTGTATCGCATTAATCAGTTGAAAATGGAGCGATAATTTCAAAAATTATGCACTACAATCCATCACACAAGCCCACAGTATAATGGATTTCAGTATAAAAGGCAACACAACTTCAACAAACCGAGAAGAAACTGCCGGATGAAAAATTGACGCTAATACTCCGCCGGTTTCTATCACTAAGCATTTGCTGACAAAAACAATCAGAGACGAAATTTATTGCAAGTTTCCTCGAAACAAGAACGTTGAGGATATTTGTTCCAGTTCCCATATAACTTTTCGGAACGGTCATAAAGCAGTTAATAAATGTCGCATGGAAAATGCAGGAAATACTTTGATTTCATGATTTGCACGAAAGTTTAAAGTTCTTACGAAGAAATCACAGAGAAATCCAACAAACACAACGAACCAAACGAACCCACAAAGAAATTATTACTCCAGCATGTGCCTTTTTGCCTTGACTTTTAGTACACAACAAAAACACAACACAGAAACACAGAGAGTCGGGGCATAAAGAGAAAAGTCAACTGCACACTAAGTAAGTGAAGTGTATCTGGATAAGAAATTCAAGTTGGTAGGTAATTTTGTTTATGGCACCTACGAGAACAAATATTTGTACTTTCGTGACCTGAAGGGCACGTCGTAGCTCTCCTTCCTCCTACTGCCTTCACTTTACTTTACATTACACATTAAACCGTCACTTTGTTTCTTGCTCAACTTTATTATCACAATCACAATACAAATACACACTCACTTAACGTAAAAGATCTCAACGTACATATACACCATGTACCTACACGTACAATCTATATATATACGTAAAACCACACGTAGTATTTATGTATCCAACAAAACACAATGCAAACGAAGCACTCACTTACAACAGTCTGTAATATTCTGTATCTCACAAAATTTCCAAACCTCCTTCTTGGCTAAGCTAAACTCCTACTTGAAACCTCATATCACTACTAATGTATTGTAATTAACTCTCATAACGAAAATTCTCTCGCTCTCTCTCACTCTGTCTCACTTTGCACTCTTGCTCTGCTCCCGAAGAAAAAGAGATGCGGCGAGACTCAGCACGAAATCGATTCTAGACAAGGCCAGCTAGAATGATAGATATGCTCTGAGGCTTGTTATGTAATGTTACACAGCTCCGATACTACAGACTGGCATGATCAGGTCAACCCTCACAAATAGTATACCTAGTCAAGTGTAAAAACTAAAACATACACACAACTACATATACTACATAGCTACACAACAATACACAGGTAGTATACACAGGCAGCAGGTTTTTCTCCTTAGCTCATACTAAACTACAATTTGATCCAAAGAAAAGTTGTAGTAGTTGTAGCAGTAGTATTCACGCATGCAAGTAAGAAGAACTTCTTCAGTTGCAGAGTAGGAGTTCCAGTCCAGTCGCTCAACACCAATAGTACAAAATACAACTACTACATTTGTACACTCAAGGTATATAGCATTGCTACACAAGTTGTTTCTTTGCTATTACTACTACATACCAGCATATAAAATACTTGTATATGCATTTAGGTACCTAACTTACTTATGATAGTTTAGTTAGTATTGTTTTTTCTTATCCGACACAAGAATCAACTTTATATCAATACCTACTCGTGTGTAAGTACGAAGTACAAATACAGGTACCTATGTACAGATACTACACTTGGTAGATAGGTACATGAAGAGTAAGGGAGATGAGATTCTCTTTATAATGTGTGTCTATTGTATAAGTACCTATTGCTATCAGTAGGTGTATTGTATATAGAAGATGTGATGTGCATGTTTACAAAGATATTTCTTAAGTCAGCCCTTTTTACAACTTATTCCTTTTTTCACCCAAGAAAATTCCTTCTGATCAAATTGCAGTGCATCGTTAATCTCCAAAGCAAAAGAAGCCACAGGTTTTATGTACATATAACACTGTGTTTTCTTTTAAAGTGTGTGATGTGTGTTTGGAGAACATGAGATTTTTATGTGGTAGCCATCAGCCACCCTGTAGTGTTGTTTTGTTGTGCATTTGGAAAGAGCGTTTCGTCTCGTTCGTCCCCTTTCATTATATTATGCCACATCATTTCATATCACTTGTTAGATTTATTATTTGAAGGTGCATGATGCACAGGTAGTTAAATATGGTAATGCAATGGCAGGGTCCACTAGTAGTAAACTATTAATTTCTTGTTAAAATTGCTACCGCGAATAGAGTCTTCTTCTTTTTGGGGGGAAATACTAGAAATGTTCTATTGTGCATTTGATTAGTAGGTAGTGTGGTTTTTTAGCTCGTGTATTAAGTAAAGCGCGCATAGAAGAAACTACTGAAACCAAATTACATGACAAGTACACAAAGAGAAGCTAATAATTTTAAAGTAAGTAAATACTAGTAACTAAGGGCAAGCGGGCAATCAAGGTATCTTCACCAGAAAACTTTTTTCCTAATAACACTATTCTTAGTTGTTGATTATCGTATGAACTCTCAGTCGTTTTTATTTGGGTTACTGTTACTATATTCTATACATACTACTAGTACTTTTCTATCTGAATCATATCTGAGTACATTATAAATGTTGTATTACTGTATTTCTACGAAGACCAAGGAGTTCAACCCTGATGTGCTATCTGTAGTCATTTTTTAAACACGCACTCTCATTTATGTCTACTCTATTGGCATGTTTGAATGTTTAAATATAAATGCGATTTGAATCTCCTTAAACGAAATTCACTATTTA
This sequence comes from Pogonognathellus longicornis, assembly GCA_034694085.1. Taxonomy (NCBI): domain Eukaryota; kingdom Metazoa; phylum Arthropoda; class Collembola; order Entomobryomorpha; family Tomoceridae; genus Pogonognathellus; species Pogonognathellus longicornis. The sequence goes on from JAQFYB010000059.1 coordinate 62,290, forward strand.
TGTAGGTACCTTACTTCTTTCTTGAATTAATTTAATTTCTAGGTTTCTGCTTTGTAGTTTAAAACTAATATAAGAGTAATGTGCAAACTCCGAAAGTTTGTTATTCAATTCGCAGAAAAATGTCGCGAATTTGCGTAATTATATATTTTCTTTGAAAACACCGAATACTACATGAATTTTAATCACGAAACTATTTCTCGAAGACAGAATGGCAAATCTGAATATTTATGTCTACCCTGGAAGTTTCATGGTGCCTTGTTACTTTCTTAGTAGCGTTTCTAGTAGATAGGCGTGGGTATTATGTATATCACCACTATTGTATTTGCTAATAGAAAAAGTGGTATATTAATATTTGTATAATGGGTGTAGCGTATAGAATATAGAGTGGTGTATTTGTAGGCTTACGTAACATGCTAATGCTAATTATACAATTTTGCAGCATTGGACTACAACGAACCAAATGTTGCGCACACCAGGTTTTCCTTTCTTCAGTCTATTTATATTTCGCATTTCCACAAAAATCTTGGTAAAAAATTGAAAAAGTTAAAAAGTTTATTTGTATATAGTATAATATAAGCAAGTATACCGTGACGAGTGTTTAGGATAAATATGGCAAAGCTGAGACTACAGTATACTACTTAAAACGCCGTCATGGACAAATGCCCTGGTTTTAGTGCCGTGCCTTGCTTTCCTTGAGTACATTAGTTGGGAGAGAGACTGACAGAAGTATTGTTTGCTTATATTTGGCCTGGTTATGCGAGGTTTAAATTTAAGATAGGATTGTAAGTGTACTTTGTCCAGGGCGTCCACAATAATACCACTTTAATCACCCAGTCGTAGATCGGAACCGGGAAACCAACTGCGAAATTCCTTTCCCACCCAGTCATGCAACACAACACACAAAGCAAAGCTCAACTTGAATGAAATACTACATGGCCAACCAAGTCGTCTCAAATCAGTCAGCTCTAAATTCCTCATTCTTGCTTTCTTCCACCACCACCGTCTGGAGTCCTACTTACTTATTTCTACAAACTCACATATACATACTACTCTTTAACTAATATACTTCTATAGGTTCTACATGAATATGCTACTCGTTTTTCCATGCTGCTTTTCCAAGCTATGTATGTGTATGTGGTGGTGGTAGTATTTTGTTAGCAAGAGCCAGTGAGCGTAGCATTCACTACGCTACGTCTGGAATCTTGTGTGTGTTTGCCCTTTCCTGTCTCCAATTTTCGTACGTTGACTTCAGCCATGAATTTCTACTGCTTTTCACTATTCTAAAATTTTTATGTGTAAGTATTGCCATTCATATGTATGCAACATCACTTACCTACTAACTAATAAATATTATAGTAGAGACTCAATGCAAGGACAAATTCTATTGTATTTCCTTCTATTGTTAAACTCTACGGGAGTTACCTTTCCCATGTTGACTTTCAAATCTACATACCAGTAGGTAGTTTCTATTTAGAATCTATCACAACTGCTTCCACCCTAAGTATATAATTTATAATTGTAGCACTACTCTACTGCTTTCCTTAAATCAAGTTCGGCTAGTTATGTACCTATATATAACTACCTATGCGATTTTGCTAAACGAGTTAGGTATGTAGTTATACCTACACATTGTATTATAAACACATGCAAGACCAATACTTTGAGTTTTTGATAATGAAAGTGTGCGTTTATGTGTATTTTAGGTTCAGTTTAATAAAGTGTTATGTGAATTGATTTAAATTTAAATACTGCTATTATAATTTACAGATAGGAATCGACAAGTATGCTTTCTAAAGTTAGCTGGAGTGAGAATCGGGAGTGCAAAAATTGGGAATGTAAATTGGTATATATATAATATAGGAGAGTAAGGAGAAAAGGTGCATTAGTTATTTAGGAGTGTTTGATTAAACATGTTGCACTAACACCGAACAGCACCAACAATGCAGAGTAAACAGAGACTGCATTCCTTAAAGTCTTTGTGTGGTTTCCGGAGAAATCTCATTCTCTTTTCATTCACGTCGACTTTCTAAGTCGACAGCATTTCCCAAGCTCTCCTTACTCTCCTCCCTCCTTTAACACAAACATGAGGAAAAATTTTCTCAGCACACTTTGTATGTAACAAGGCTTTGAATGAACTAGAACAGGATCTTAGAATCAATACTATGTGTTTATAACGTGTGGATTTGATTATACCTCTGCATAGGTAATGACTTGCAAAATACAACAAGGCACTATGACACATAATATGATATGCAAAAGTGGTGTGTGCATAGTAACTGTAAACATAAAGTTTACAACTGTTTTAAGAGGTGTGTCTCTGTGAGTCGAGTAAATATTGCAGCATGTCAATTCATAATGACTTTAATGACTGACTCGTCCAGGAACACCTTCACCCGCACCCAAGACAATTAAACCACGGTTTATATAGATAACATACTTTGACCTAACCGACACCCTGTTAGTAAAACTATATATCAGTCCAAGTATACATACACATAGATTCTTTGTATACTAACCTAAATCAATTGCATCTTAATTACCTATAAATTTTAAATAAATTGAATTTCCAGTTAATATCAACATTAGTACACATAATATTTTTAGGACTGCGGAAGATGGTGTATAAAAACTAAAGATTTTAATCCTACCTGCTGTACCTACATATTTTATTAATGATTTGTAAAGTAAAAAGTAGATAGTTTGCCTAAGGAAAGGTACAGTGTATTATAGCTTGTTGACAAAATAATTTTCTTGTTTGCATTAAGCAAATTAATTGTAACACATAAAGCCGAACTAAAAGTCAAATTGTTACTTTCGTAAGTCAAGTGCAAGGAAAACTCTTAGTAACAAAGTAAAATCCATTCACGTCACTTTTCCAAGAATGGTATTACTTTCGCTTTCTTAGCTTGAAGCCATGATACCTGTCTGTGCCTACTTATCCAAGTTAGAAAAGTCTGGGAAAATAAGTAGAAGATTGGAAAGTGCGGAGTAAACCCGTGTAAAGGTTGTGCTTCATGTGGTATGAACATATTAATTGGATTATTATGAACAAAGTGCATGTCTTGTCTTCCCAGTTCGACTGAAAGGGCCACAAGCACAACTTTTCTTACGCCAAACTACAACGTATGCCATTTGCAACTTTTCATGGTCGACGAACACACTTGACACTATGTGATCCCATACAGTGTCTAAATATAACTCAAAACGACTACCTACGCATTACATATAGCCAAATTAAAATCTTACAATGAATATATAAGTATGCGTATATGATCTATAGGCATGTTATTATAGGTTAAAATTATTACTGACTTGGCTTCTTTTAGATAGCATTTCTATGGATAGAATTTATCTAGACGAATCTACCATATGCCATAGGTATATTAATAAGAAATACATAGCTATTAATACGTAAGTCATTTTGCTAAGTGCAACTTTAGTTTTGTCAAGTTCAACATACTTATACCGATTGAGAAACCCGGCAAAAAAGAAACGTATGGAATATACACGCAGAATGTATGTGTGGTGTAAAGTGTGTGTTGGTTGGATTGCGTAGACTACTTGGAAGTACGTACATAGTAATGGGAAAGATAGAAAGAGACACTATCTCTCGATCTCTTTTCTTATTAGTGGCTGAATGATAAACTCTTGGGAGAAAGGAGTGGAGGGAAAGTGAGAGATGTGTCCTTTTACTCGTAACTAATGTTAAGAAGAAGAGAAATACGCCCACTTCACCACCAATATGAATGACTCGGTTGCGACAAAACTAGATTACAGCTCCATACCAAAGAATCTCTCTGACAGGAACAAAATGCTCTCTGCCTTCCAGAGACTTCCTCACTTTTCTCTGAAGGCTATTGCTAACCTATTACTACACTCACACAACTTTTCTTTATACAACCTAACAGAGCTATATCATTACATTGATTGCAAGTGCAGTGTATATTCCTATCTATAATATATATTTATGTATGTACTGTGTATAAGCAAAGGTATATGGTTTAGAAAGGGTCTATACTGTTTCATGCGTGATAAAGATAAAAGTTGTATTAGTGTTAGTAGAGGCACTCAAGATAGACGCTGTTGGCATTTGATATACTGAAGTTATAGCTAGAGTTAGAGTTCTTGCCTAGTCAACTAAAGTAATGCATAATCGAATCATTTACGTACTGCTAATCCCTCATATCTATGCTCTACTCGAATGTATATGTATATGTGCAGACTAAATATAAGACAGTAACCTTTTTTATGAAGATAGCAAGGTTGAGAGGAGTTTGACATTCAAAAATTACTAACATCAGCCACTAACCTTTACAGTTGAGTCGTCTGTCTCGTTCTAAAAGGGAGGATCACTCGTTCAATCTGCAATACAAACATAAAGAAACAAAATTAGCTTGGAAAAAATTCTACTACTACTAAAAAATGTTTGTCTACGTTTCATAAGGTACACAGATTACAAATATTTTGACAATTAATTATATAGTACATTTTATGCTTAGGTATATTTACTTGTTTCATAACGGTATAACGTACAGTGTATACATAGTGTGTTATGATTACATTTTAACATTTTAATTAGATTTGATTTCGCAAAGGATTTCTGCGTAGATTTAGTGAGGAATGAGTTTAGACTTAAGCATGTTACATTTAATTTACGAAAGTACTGGAATGCTAAATAAATTAATATTTTGCCATCCTGTCATAATAAATGTTTGCTCTTTTCTCACAAAGAAAGGAAATTTTAATTCGCTCGTACAAATTTTTATTTTCCTGTTTGCACTTCACTTTCCTGTTTGTTTTTCCCATCTGGCAGTGTAGTAATAAGCTACAGAGGAATACACGAGAAATTTTTTGAGTTATGTAGTCGTGGATGACTTACTCGTTTACAAAGAATCGTTGCCTACGCATATTACTAATGTATGAGTCTGTTTGGCACGTGTCGGAACGAATAATAAAATAGAAGAGACTAAACGTTAGAGAGAGTTTCACTACCGGAATTTTTCCCGGTGATTAACTATTTTTCTGACAAAGCAAAAAACAGCGATACTGTCATATTCATCGTTTGATTGTTGTTTGTGTAGTCTAAATAAAATATTCATGCAAATAGTATTCACATATATACAAATAGAAGTTACATAATATAAGGATTGGGGACTATTTCCCCTGTACCATATCACCTGGAGGGGTATGTGCGTTTTCACCTTCAGTAAATATTCTTATACAATTCCCCCACTTCTTAATGAGTGTCTTTATTGTCATTACATCAAAAAAGTTTACTAAAATTAGATAAGTGTCATCCATAATGTTTCACTGTCTTAAAATTTTCTCTAACACATATACAGAGACGTCGCATTTTTCCATCCTGTATTTCACAACACCAATAACTTACGCTAGAACATGTGGTTATGTTTTTTGTAGACGTATCCTTCGTTTTACTAATTTTAATAACTAATTTTAATCCATCCCTTTGGCTTTTAACAAACTTTAAGTCTTCAGCGATAATGTGTCTTGCACAAACACAAAGCAATAACTTAAGTGAAATAGATAAGGAAAATAAACATGTTCCATATTAAAAATGAACAATTTCCATATTTCATGTAGTACATAAATGATGTGACATACTGTGTTAATCCATTAATATAAATAAGGTGAAACGGCATGATTTTGTATTAGATGAAAACGCACTGCTATATTGTTCAGATGGAAATAGTCCGGTACCATTGTTTTAACTTTTTATATTTACTATAATTTTTTTACACTAAATTTTAATAGATACAGGGATTTTCTTGCCTTTACTGATTCAGTGAAATTAACAAATAAAATTCAACTGATTTAAATGACTTCATATAAGTATATCATTTGTATTTGAATGAAAGAGGATATAATAATTCTTCCGTTTTAAAGGAATGTGGTTAGATTTATAATTTATTTGGTGAAATAATGACATTATTCGAATATAATATTACCAGAAAAGAGCATAGTAGATTCTTTTTCCTTTGTATAATGACTACCTACTAAAGTCTCTAACCTTTGGTATTCCATTGTCAGAGCCAAGTTCAAATGTTTTTATTGCATGCTTTTTACATATAAAATGTCGCTTTTAATGAAAGCATCTAGTTTGCATTTATTTACCCTCTCTGTATTTTTCATGCTCACAAAAGTGCATTATGTGGACACGAATTCAATACTCCGAAACGACATACTGGAAATGCAAAGTAGTTTGCAATGCAATGCAGAATGAAATAAATGAGCTTTGCATTGAAAATTAAGGGAGAGCAGTGCACGGTTGTTATAAAGAACCAGCAAAGCAAAGAGTTCTTCAATGATTCTACCATTAGCTCGGTATCTTTATTTATTTTAAGTAGAAAATGCTCTCTGCCTTTTCAAGAAAGCTCTTATCGTACAGCTAAAACTATAATACCACCTCAAAGCAAGGAGGAATCATTTATATCTATACACAACAAAAGCCATATACACAGTGTGCACAAAATACACATACTAAGTAAAATTAAATAGTGCATCAAGCATGCTTGAGCTATACTTTGATATTGTAATTAGGTATATTGCATCAGACATGGTGTAATGCACTGCTATAGATAGGATACAAGTTATAAAGAGAAAAGCATGGCAAGTCAAGTCACCCAAGTACTAAAGGATGAAGTTAGCGTTGTTGCATTCATTGAGACTCTCTTTGAGAGAGTGCGAGTGTGTTGTGTATAGATGAAGACTGAGCGATGAGATGAGACGACTCTTTGCTCCCGAACAGCTAAAGAACTGTGAAGTGAGCAGAAGTACTTGAGCTTTCAACAAATGCAATAATCTAAAGCCAAGCAATGCAAAGAACTGCAACTATTACATTGAACAAGGAACAAGCAACCGGAAAACGTAACGAACATATTCAGAAGGAAGTAGGAAGGAACTCAACAACTACACACAGATACTTTACGCAACTATTACCGATCCTACACCAGCTCAAGCTACGACAACCATAACGAAAACACACAGAAAGAGATATACAACACACAACACAACTACAACCTAAATTCTATTTACATGACGATCTCTTTTTCTCGCTCTCTCTTGTTAACAGAGTCGTTCTACTAGGAGCAGTATCTGTAGTATTGCTCTGCTCTAATGTATTAACATGTAAATTCCATATACATACACAGAAACTCGCCTGTATTTTTCATAGTTATGTTGTACCCGTGCAGAAGTACACAAAACAACTGTATGTATTCATTTATTCTCCTAACTTTCATTCGCAGAGTTAATTTTCCTTTGTTGTTGTTCTCAATAGTATACTATGCATCCCCGTAATATTGCAGTAGCATACCAGTATTCATACATGTAGTATTACTAAATTACTATACATGTATTATATATACAAGTATATAAAGATACCTACAATGCACATTTACGCCTTTTGCATAACGTAACGTAACACACGAGCATTATCCACAATTCACAACAATACGCATTCAAATGTACTACAACACGTATATTATGCTGTACTGGACTGGAGAATGTATAAAGAATAAGATAAGTCTAGTTGTTGAATGTATGTAAATAAATACAGAAAAGGCTGTGTTGATGCTATTGTGTTAATACAAGTTGAAAACGACACTAAAACCAATTCAAGTCAAGAGCGTTGCTCTTCTGATCTCTTTATATACTATACTACACTCCGGAATAGACTGTGACGGGATAATATGCAAATTCACAAATTAATTCTACACTTTATTAAAGGATTACATTATCATGTTAATAGTAGCTACGGGTTTTGCCCCTGCTGACAATTATGCGCATTCTGAAAAGCCAACTCAATGCTTTTTCAATGTTGAAATTGTATTGTAGTACTACAATGCATGCAGCAAAATGCAGATATTTATTTGTACTTTATTTTACAAGGTTGTATACACATATATGCTAATTAAATGTGATATACCATAACATTGTTATCTAACCCAACTGAGGGATTTTATTCTACACGTTTCTTTATCTACTTATTGTATAGGTATACATACAAGCATGTAGTACTTTGTTAGAGAGAGATAGTACTTATTTCATTATTACATGCAAGCATACACTAGTACCTATACCTACATGAAATTGCTGGTATTCACTATGCACTTACAAATTACATGCAAATGCTAGAGACTTGTTTAACAGTTGCAGTAGTACATATAATAGTAATAAGTTTTTACATACTAAATAAATGCTTGACGATTACTTACTAGCAACGAAAGGTTAACTGGAACTACAATTACTGCGATAACTAGTAAACGAGTAATATGTATGTACATACAGTATAGCATGTATTTAACATTGAAGGGACAATGTACCCTGTAACTATAACCATGAATGACATAAGTAATGTAAATGTACAATTGTACCTGCAACAGAAATGAGGTCATTTTGATTATAATATTCATCTGAGACAAGGGAAATCAACAAAAGGCAAGTAGCAACTTTTATTAACAACTGAATATGCCCCATCCACACCGTGTTTGCAGATCATAACTCGTGCGGAGACAACCCTCTGCTTACATAACAATTATTTGATAATGATACGCGTAGTCTGGTTAGTGCTCATGCAGTCAACTCAACTCAACTACTAGTTAAATTTATTACTGTAAAATCCTTTCAACGATCTGTGATCTTCTGTATTGTATCTAATGCACCACAACAATCAGACTCTCTCATCACATGAATGCGAAAGTTAAACACAGGTCAAATCGATTTACAGAAATTATTACTTTCATTCTACGAACATAGCAATCTCAACAAACGATTTCAGATAAAAGCCTGTGTGGTGCAAACAGAAAACAAATAAATACAACAATGTTCAGTCAGATACATACGTTTAATGCTTTTGTGTTATACAACTTATATTTACCTATGTATCTGGATCTATTTAATTTATAGTGAACATACATACAACTTTTGTCTTATTGTATTGTCTTGTCTTATTCGTGCTGGCGTAGGGCAAAATTAAATGAATAGCTTCTACTTGTGCAGAAACAATGTTGTAAATTCATGATATCCTTTATGATAGAAATGTTTATGTGTCCAATACAACACAACTACATGATTCATTCAGAAATATTTACTAGTACATAAAACAACAATGAGTAGGTCTACATCATTTAAATAGCATAAATAACAGAGTGCTCTCGAATTTTTGATGTTTGGTATTCCAAGTAACATTCTTTTGTGTGTAGAGATTTATATCATGTCTTGTACATATGCATAAATATACATGTACATATTAATTATGTAGTATAGTACAACTACAGCTTTCTAGGTGGCTTTTTCCTTTATAAATACAATTAAGTATACATTAGACTAAGTATATCTGTATACAAATTTAAAATATACCTACCTATATACACATACACACTAAATGGTTATGAAATGCATGTAGGTACTTAATATTTATTGCATATTTGCATAGATGATATAAGTTATAAAGCCACGACATAATGTTACAGAAGCAAGCCATATACAACACAAAGTAACAAATCGAGTCGATCTCTCTGCACTCACTCACACGGCTCAGCTCAACATATGTATTCTAAACATGCCTTGAAGAGATGACAAGACAAGTGCAGTTCACCCATATGTAACACCTCATTTCCATTCGTCTGTGTTACAACCAAAACAAGCATGCCAATCAATACGTGTTGATGTTGTACATACATAATGTACTCATATTACATAGGTACACTATTTGTATTTGTTTGTACATGGAGCCTCATATATCATGTATGTATACAATGTAATGTAAACATGTGTACAACTTCAACGTGAAGATTTAAATACTTGTAAACAAAGTTTTACATTAAGAGCTAACAGTTTCAAAGAATCAAATTAAATGAAACCATGTTATGCTAACAGTCCATTTGTGTTTGCGTGCACAGTCATTTAAAGAGAATAGGTTTATGGTCGAGTTCTTTGTCAGTGTGATTTTCATGTGTGTGTATGTGTGTAACTTATTCTAATGAAATGTAATGAAACCTAATTAATGAATGTACAACTCTCTACATCGTAAAACATAAATTATTATATGCTCTCCTATGTATGTAAGTAATAATGAATAGTAATAATAAGCACATACTACTACTAGTAATGTAATTTCGATTTTACTTCAGTAGCAGTAGGAGTAAATACACAGAAGAATAGGAAAACATACTTGTTGTGGTTGAACACTCTATGGTGTAGAGCAAATAACATTAATGACGAAGTCATACAAGTGTAGTAGTGATATCTGTATATTCTCGTTGTTTTGTTGTTGATGCCAAGTGAAAACAAAGTTAGGTGGTCGTAAAAGGGTGAGGTAGGAGTAGAAATGCTAAGTGAGGGAACATATTGTTCGCAACAATACAAAAGTAAAACAAATAATTGCTTTCAACATTAATATAAATAAACAATACATTATATTTCCTTAAGGTACATACAGGTGTATAAGAAATCCTGCAGTTGAAATACAGTCTACAATTTTCTTAGGAATGCATTCTAAAGAGTATTGCAAGCACATTGGGGAAGCAACGGTCGAATAGTTTTGACATCACTCTGGGATTCACTTGCAAAGATACAACGTAAAAATTAAATTATCATAAAACTTGAATATATTTGTATTATGACATTACATAATAAATTTTAGTCAAAACTATTCCCCCTGTTTCTACTTTTAAATATTTTAGTGCTTGTACCATTTTTACGAGTATAATACATAACTGTCAATAATTGTACTTATTGAATAAAATTTTTACTGTAAAATATTATAATACAGGTAGACTTGAAACATGTGTGGTGTAGTTTGTTAAAATATTATAGTACATAATTTGCACGTGTAATTCTATAAATACAACAAACTTTTTCAGCTACTGTTATTAATATTTACTAATAAATAATTTGAAATATTGATTTTTCTGTTAGGTATTAAACAATTGTTTTTAATTGTGATGACTTTGTAGGGAAAAGGTAAGAGTTGAATGCAGAATTGCTTGCAGTGTTAAAAGTGGAGGGCTTAATGTAATGTTCTACTTGGTGAAATAATTAGTACAATAAATTGAATATTGTGCTGTAATGCTACAGAGATCATTAGAAAAGGAGGAAAAAGCTTTTTTGGTGCACAACCCCATAGGTAATAGGTACCTAATGTTTTGTCTAAACGTGTATTTTAGTTGGGGAAAAGAAAATACATAACTTTGATTAAAGTTTGATTAGATTTCAATTGAAGTGAGAGACTGAGATCTAAAAGCCAAACAGATCCAAAGACTCGCATTGAATGTAATTAAAGTGGTAGTATGTAGAAGGAGGAGAGAGATACTTTAGCTTAATGTAGCTTAGGTATAGGTTATGCAATAATGTTCACTCTTTTGTAAGATCGTTTGATTATACATTACTATACTTACTATATGCTCATTCCTACACAGTTTTTAGATTACAACGAATACACACTATGCATAATATTCCTACACAGTATATACTTTAGTAGCTAGCTACTAGTTTTGCATTTTCCTAAAGGTTTCCTTTCAACTAAACGTAGTGTAAGGATGGGATGTATCCAACCGGTATGTAAAACGCGGATATAAAACTGAGCTGGTGAAATGAAAAGTAATGAAATGGATGAGAAGTGTAGAGGGAGGCTTTAAGAGGAACTTGACTTAAGAGTAGGAGCATTGCACAGCTAGAGTACGTTTTATGCATAGAAGCACCAGGATGAGCACACAGCATACAAACTCCATTTAGAAAAACAGAAAAGAAAGAAAGAAAGCTACACACTTATCCCGTACTTACTCTCTACTCTTTATATACACTCACACATAGTTCTTGTGCATAGCCTTGTTTGTAGATTGTATATGCTAGAGTAGTGTTTTGCGATTGCTAGGAGTTTGCGTACCTTTCTTGTATATAAAGAAGAATATTACCGATTTCGTTTGGATAATACATGAATTGATACTCAAGTGAAAAAGACTTGTAGTGAATTAAGCACTCGAGTAAAGACAAGGAAAGCGTGAGTCTCTCTTCAGCACTGTGTGTACTATTGTAAACGAAGAAGAATGTATATATGGACTTTTAGGCTTAGTGATTGAAACAAAACGAAAGAAAGACGAAAACATAGCGTTGAAGATGAACCACTTGAATAATATATACTTCCGTCCATGTATGTAGGTACTATCTGCGTGTTTATACCTGTCTGTGATATAAAAGGTGTACACTGTACAGTTAAGTACGTACTAGTCTCAGAATTGGTTTCAGTGAAAATTTCTGTTTTTTTTTCGCTAACACTACTAGCAATAGTACAGTACATACACTAAGGTTGATTCTATAATGCTAGTAGCAGTACAGCCAGTTTGTATATAGCTAGAAGAGTTTCTCTATCAGCGTAGTTTAAGTACAGTTAAATAAACTCATGGGTAAAAAGATCTTTCTTTAGACAAGAGTAGTCCCTAAACGATTTTGTGAGCAAAACTTTTCTTGTAGTTTCTTGTTTTATTTAAACTTTCTGAAATTCGATTTCCTCCCACTCACAATTATATTCTGGACATCTCCGCTCAATTGCTACAGTATCCTCCAACTCTTCTTTTCAAATCAAATCATTTTTTCTGAAAATTTTGCTTCAAAGGTTAATAAGACCTTGTACTATCTCTATAAATAGTTTTTATCGCCGTGTTTTGTTTTCTATATATACTTAAGCAACCTAAATGTATATACTAGTATATAGTGTGGTTCTTTCTTCCATGCTGAAATTTAAATGTTGTACTATTTTGAGTGTTCTCTCAATATCTCATTTTACTGCTATTTCAGATTAGGTATTCTTTGCATCCAAGGTTAACTTTCTGAATACGAATTCACACTTTATAATATTATAAATGTAAGACCAGCATTTAACATCAATTTCTCGGCACAATAACACAAATATATCAGATAGTGAGTTTATGTCAAGCTTGATTGCTTTAATAGTACAGTAATGTTTTATACGGATACTACACAATAGACATTAATTATAAAGAGACAATGCCATAAACTACGACGTGTCTTTTAAAGACTATTTGAACACAGTATGAAATTAACTTCCTGGACACATATCAACAGAGTTAGTTGCCTACAACGTACACTTCACTCTCCTTGGAGTCTCACGATGGGAAAATCACAAAAGTACCATTATATACTAAACATACCTACCTATGTACTACTAGGTATATAGGCACTTTATAAAATAAGTACCTCATATATATAGGTCGGACAGCTAGTATGTATGTATACCTAGGTATAAAAGAATTGCATTATATAGAAATAGTAATAGTGAAACAAGGCAAAGAGAAAGTTTCCCGAAACAACTCGTCACGGAGGTTATAAGTAGAGGAGTCTGGTTGAACAATGTCGTGTGTCGTGTGTCATGTCGTTTTCGTGACTGTCACCGCAGTTCTACTCGTAATTTCTAATATTATAGTCAGACAGAGTCCGTTCAGAAATGAGATGACACAATACTTCCTCAAGAAAGTGCACATATAGCTGAATAAGCTAATAATAAGTACAAGAAAGTCTATATACACAATTCCATGTGTAGTGCGGAAACAAAACAGAAAGTGTGTGAGCAAAAGTTGTGAAGTGTTGATTATAGTTCCCAGAAGAGATTCCCAATCGAAACGGCCTACACGAGCTGCGAACTAAACAAAGCAACAAACTGAACGCAAGTTCAGATACGTTACACATTTCGTCAGTCGAGTCGATCACACTTTTTCTACATCTTTATGATGAGAATCCGCTATAATTTAGAAATAACATTACATATTTTTATAGTATTATATGATCTCCTCTCCAATAATACTAATAAATTCTTTACGATACGAACAAAGAATTTCACCTGAACTTCATACATATACAATTTAAATTTAGATTGCAAATATTAAAATTTGTCGTACAATTTTTAAACTTTCAAATTGAATAGCCTACACCTACCTATAAACAATATTATGGGTATTGGATAGGTATAGGTACCAATAAAAACATATTATATAGGTACTACAGAGTCATTATTGATTGTATGGATGATTTAGTTTCAAATTGAGATTGAATTGGATTGAAAGTTTTGAAACAAGACAAGACAACAGATTTACTCTTTCATTTTTCTGTAATGTGTGTTGTGAAAGTTTTTATTTATCTCCCCTCGAAAAACTACGGAGTCTACTTGATCTCACAGCACACGTCTCGTTGTGACTAACAAGAATTGTGTGTCTAACAAAGCCATACTGCAAATAGTAAATTATTATTTAGACAGCCGATGAACTGAACAGCACACAATGAAATGTACACACTACTTGGAAAACTATCAAGAATTCGTTTCGAGTCTCAAATTCAGAGGCTTGTTTGACGGTTCGTACATTACCCGTATATTATTAGCCTTAAGAGTTTCGGGTTGTAACTCTAACTCTATGGTGGGTTGTTGATTCCCACATTTCATCCCTACATGCTACTCGTATAAACAATGCATACCTCTCCGATACAAATGGTAGGTTGTTGTGTTATTGTTATTGTAGCAATAGTAAGAACTAGGCTGTTACCGAAAAATAAGTGCATATCCACAAAAGGGAAAACATCCGAAGAAATTCTAGAGTCTTCTCTTGTACTGTATTGTTTCATCTTGGTGAATTTATTAGAAAATAGCACATACTACATTGATTCCGAAATGTGGAGTGTGTGCACACAGTAAAATACAACTGTAATACGAGGAGTTTTGTTGATACCGTGTCTTTATATGCACATAACAACGTGCATCTGTACATCGAAAAGTCAAAGAGTCGATTCTTCACTTAGAATACACAGAGAGATGCCGAGAAATGTCAACGTCTGTGAAAGAGTCAATATTAAATGAACGAACGAGAGCGAGAGAATAGGAATAGGACCTCAGCGACGTTTCCAAAGTTTTTCAAGCATCGAATGCCGTCATGATGAGCATTCACAAGTAGAATCCAAGACCACGCTCCTAGTTTAGCAGCTTGTACGTTACGACTCAGTAAAAAGGCTTCTAAGAACAGGAAATGGTTCTGGAAACACAACTCAACTAAACTACGTACAATCGTACGTACAACATACATATGATCATATAGATATACCTTTGCTATTCTTCTTTTTTCTTTTTCTCTCTCTCTGTCTCATTGCATTTCCTTTTAGTGTCTCTGTGTGTTCTATATCCATACATAGTACATACAAGCAATGTGATATTTTTGTATGAATATATTTTATACATACATAGTATGCACTTATTGTTAGTTATGTGCGTATACAAAGAATTTGTAGCAGAAAAATGAAACGCTGTGTTACGGACAAATAGCAAAAGAAAAGAATCCGCAAGGCAGGCTATGCATTTCAATGCATTTCTTTTCAGAACTATGCTACGAAGACCAATGCAAATACTTGACAGAGTTGACATGACACAATTGAAACTGTAAAGATAAGAAGAGGAGATAGTGTTATGTGTTAGAGAAAGAGCATCCACTACCATCAGTTTATATTGAAGACACTCTCTGTTGTCACAAATAGTAGGTACTCACAATTTCCGAAGCCAACGACACGACACAACACCAAAACGTAAATCACCCAAAGAAATTCTGCCTCATTTGATATTGGAGTGTGTCGTTTTTTACTAGTGTGTATAACACGTAAGTTTTTCTTCATCTTCATCTGAGACAAAGTTTTTCGATGCATTTGTAGGAATATCTTTGTTCTCGACATTTTTTCGATTCATTTGCATACTTTTTTTATAAACAGTTATTTTTTGGAAGCTTCTACTTAGGCATTTCCCAAAAGAATTCGAAAGAGCGTATCTATACCGATAGCCATAAGACCAAAAATTATGATTGTATTAATAATAATTTTAGCTTCAAAAATGGGGGATTTGACAGTTTATTATAATGCATTATACTTGTTCATTGTACAGAATCCCTGCGAGCAAGGTCCTGGCTACGTCCTTGAGAAATCGTATCTTGTATTAAATGTGTACACTGAAAAAAAACTTGAGACCTTTTTTTGTTATTGTAGTGAAAAAGAAAGAATGTAAAAACTTTTGATGTGGTTCCTAATCCTGGGCTGTAAACATTTTACATCTGTATCTATTTTAGTAGATTTGAATTCAATTTGTAGTTTGTCATAGTTATAAACATTTTGAGTTTGAATTAAGGCTGGAGCACTTTGTCGTTTGTCGTGTATTTGGTGGGATGTTGGATGTTGGGTGGAGGAAGATGGAGAGATGTGTTGAGCATAGTAAATGACGTTTAGGGCGGCTACGCTTTAGAATGTAGTGTGTGCGAGTGTGTGTTTGCCAACATTTACTTTCTCTGTTAGCACTCAAGCCACGATCTTAACTAGACCAAACGAAGACGTCGACGTCTAGAGACAAGACAGAGACAAGATGTACAAGATCCAGAATCCAGAGATGCTTGATTCCCCATTGTCGAGAGATGAGATGAGATGAGTCGGGACGAATAAGAAGAACGAAACAAGCTTCCATTAAAATACACCATCAAAGTTATGGCGACATGCATTATACATGAATCGTCTCGAGTCAAGCTCACACAACACAATGGGCCAGACACCCACCGTTTTCCACTTTTTCATAATTCAATGGATGTCATTTTCTTGTAAACTTACGGACAACCCTTAAGAGACCGAGGAAACAACTTAAACCCAAGCACTTTTCTACAACTAGTCAGCAAACAAAAAGAAAAATAAATACTACATCCCATCAATTCCTAATCCTTCACTTTTCTCCCAAACAACACCAATCCTATATCCTAATGCCACACTCGCTCACTAGAATTAAATTCGTCGCTTCAAATTTATTCAATAGTCAATCAGTCGATACTACCGTACATTACTGTACTATACGTAGATTCATCTTTTCTTCCTGTATAGTATACCTAGCCAAAATATTGGTTTATCTCTTCCTAATTTGAATGTACAATTCCCCAAGCTTACTTTTGTCTTTGATTTACCGACGATTTGATTTTTTCGTCATACGCTCTTCCCATACTAATGCATTGTCTTTAAAAGTATACAGCTTCAAAACAATAACATTACCATTTGTAATTTTTAAAGGTTTATTTATGAACGAAAAAAACTGTACTATTTATCTTTGTACAACAGTGAATTATTCGGTCGTCAAATTTGATTTTTACTTAAGAAGTTGATATTTCTTTGTTAGTTTTACCCAGATACATAAAACTTAATAATTGATTCAGCAAAAATTGGGACATGTATTAAATATAGTAGTTTAACAGTGGTATACTGTAGTTCCCTGATTTTATCAACAATTTTGTATCACATAGTTGTGCATTGAGAATGAGTAGCACGACCTGGTCTGAGACCGAAATAAATTGTAGCTTGTGATACGTTGAAGCGAACATTGAATTGCGAATAATGCTGTGTCTCTGAATGGAGAAGGTGCTTATCAGTACAGAACCAAATCCCCTGTAAAATATGGGGATTGAGTTGGTTGACTGGTTAACTTCCTCACACGTTGCTACACACACACACTACCCACCACCGTCGTTCTTTGTATATAAAACACCTTCAGACCATTATCTAAAGATATTCTCACATTACATCTTTCGGACCACACAGTAGCGATAGTTGTGTTAGAAGCAACCCGAGAGGAAAGTGAAACATATAAATTACGACACACATGTAGCTAAAACTAGCTATACCTAAACTACACTTCCCTCTTTACCTATATTTATATTTAGGTACTATACATACATATACCAACATGTAGGAATCAAAATAAGGTTTCACCACCTACCCAACGTTGATACCATAAAACACATGTATTTCTGTATAAAATATATAAAAGAACAAATGCAAAGCCACAAAAATAGAACAAAGCACCAGAGAGACTCTATTGCTGTAAGATAAGGCCGGGGTTTGCACTATAGGTGGAAAGATCAGGTCTGAGACTTGAATTAAGTTAGTGAGTCGCTCTGAACGGAGTTCGCGGAGCAAAGCGAGAGAAAATCTTTTGTAACGTAACACTGGCAGCAGTGGTGACTCTACTAACACCATATTAAAGGCTATTCTCAAGAAAACAGTGCTCCATTGTATTCCTCTTTGGTTTAGCTTAGTAGAACGTATCAAATCATAAAGTATTGTGTACGTGTACAATATACGTGTATGTATGTGTTCTTTCTACACTCACACATTCTCATACATACATGGAACACAGTGGTAGAATGTAGAGAACAGTTTGAGAAGAATTCTCTGGTGTGTGAGCAAAGAGCCAGAGACCACCCCTGATCTTGAAACAATTGATCAAGGTGCAACAAAGTTCCTTTTATCTTCCTATTAGAGATTCTATCAATTTAAACGTGCAGGAGAACTTTACGCTGTCACACACAAATACTCCGTTTTTCTCAACTGTTTTCTGTCTCATGACATGTTGTTAAGCTGCTGTTGTGTTCTGATCACAAAACACAAAGCAAGTCACTATGTCACATTCATACAACCATATAGGTACTACGTGGACTATATAATATAGATTTCTACTACAGTACCACACCAATAAACCACACCACAGTTCTACACTCCACTAACTCATTTCTGGTCTCAAACAATAACCACTGCGCCATACATGAAGGAAAAACTGTGTGGAATCTTTGACTTGAATTCTACGGAGCAGAAAGAAACACATCTTGAGAGAAAGCACGACAAGATACCTTCAAGACAATACAATACACTATTTCCTTCAGGTATGCGAGAAACTATGTTAGCAGGATGAAACACAATGAAATATCAAATTCTCAAATCTGCTACAGTATCAATATAATACATACCACAGTGTACTGCACCACCCTACGTGTATTATGTATAGAAATGTACGTTGCAATATTATATACCCACTATGTACTTATAGACGAGGACAAGTGGACAAATGAAATTAAATGCTTAATAAATACACACAAGAGTTTTTAAAGGTATAGGTATAGGTACTACTACTTAAGTACCTACTACATTTATAACATTCTTACTTCCTTCCACTTGAAACCACAATCTCAGAAATAAATTGAAAACGTGTAGCCAGTTCACAGCTAAAAGATGTATAAAAGTATTTTACAGTAATGTATTGCTTAACGTGGAGTAAAAAGTTTACATGTACACTAGTAGTAGTGTTAGAGTTGTTTGTGGTGTAGAAAAGTTGATATTGTTATTGTTAGTATTTATGTGGGCTTTTCGTTTAAGAGTAGCTTTTAGTATTTATTAAAAAAGTAGGAGGACGAGATAAGGAATAAAGGCCATAAGTATTAAGTGCTTGGAAAGCTAAAGGTAATGTAATGTAAAGCAATTAATTGAGAACACGATAAAACTACATTGTAGTTAGTATAATAGCGAACTCTATTTATTAGAGTAAAGCACAATGAAATACGCCTCTTATAAATGCCACTGTTAATGGAATACCTTTTGCTTGTGTTGTGTATGTGCATAGGTAGGTATACACATACATTACGCATTGTACAAAATATATTGTAGTGTGAGCATTGAGGATATAAGAGTTTGTACTTGGGTGGTGGTTTTCTACTGGGCAGCACACCATATAGTTAGCGAACACCTATTACTACTACACAATGCAAGCTGAAAGGCAATTCGGTAGAAAGTGATTTAACACGGTCGTTCAATTCATCTATACCGTGAGTTATAGCAGTAGTAACACACTGCACTACTGAATAAAATACGTACAATCTTCCACTAGTAGCTAAAACGCTCAATACATTACTACACCAGCACTAGAGCACATCAAGCTTTATAGATTTAACGCTCCTTTTTAACTACAATACTGTTATGCGTGTACCAATATAACTTATGCATTACACACACACCTTGTGTAGAAATATATAGTTGCATATAATCAGATTGCTTGTACAACAACGCATTACATCTCTAACTACTAATATTTATTATATACAATATTAACTCTTTTCATTACAGTAGTACATAGCCCTAGGAGTTCAGTACATGTATAAATAGTGTGTTGGGTTATCAAGTCAAGAAAAATCTAGCTACATCACATTCACTGTGGAGTTCTTAATATGCAACTTGACTTTTATAAAGTCTGGTGAAGCAGAAGATCTCAAGATACGATAGAGCACAACTTGTCATCGTCTTTTACTCTGTGTGTATGCAGTCTGTATATATACTTTTATTCCTCACAATGTAATTTACGTACTCGTAATGTAGTTGCATTGCTTAATAGCATGCTATTGCATTGAGTCTTTATGTGGGGTTTATTATTATTATACACTAGCATACTAAAGGAGTATAAATGTGGTTAATTGTAAAGACCAATAAAATACCGTGAGAGTTGTAGCTGTTGAGGACACGACTGTTGCTATAAGTAAAGAGATTCGTAGATTATTGGTGGGCTATGTGAATGTGACTCAACTTACTTAAGTATAATAAATCCCAAGTCGGTCTGAGTGACAACTTGAATTCACTTGAGTCGACTTAACTTATTTACTAGACAGAGTGGAATGTGTGTCGAATTATACCACAAATTAACTTATTGAAAGGAAGCCGATATTATACTCCACGCTATGTACAGTGTGTATGTGTAGTATTCTTATTATGCAATGTCTTTCCTTTTTATCATTAAGACTGGATAATCCAAGTAGTAAATAAATGTATATAGTAAAGGTATGTATAGTGTAGTTAGTGTGCATAGGTATGTAATGTATGTAGGAATAATACATCAAAATGGAGAATTCTACCGTAAAATGTTAACAAGCGCATTTGCAGCAGTAATAGGCAGTAATAACAAATAAAGTAGTGTTTATGTACATTATGCAGCAGAATTGTGTGTTGTGGTTATATGCAATTGACTTTCAACTTTCAAACACAAATAATAATACACAACACAGAATACATAGAAATGCTCATGCACAATGTACCTGTATGGAAAACTGAATAGAAGAACAGGTGGCACTTATTCTGAAATACATATACATAGAAACTAACGTGACGACCAGAAAGCTTATTACAAGCTAGGATTACTATTGCATTACGCCATCACTTGACTATTTCACAGTGTGGCTTATGAAGATTATCATTCTAGTTATACACATAAAATATTGCACGGTATAATATAAACATACACAATGCACTATTGACGAGTACTTATGGTTACTCAAGAGTAAACATTATGTAGCAATTACATCTGTTGATACTGAACCTTTATACATTATGAGTACTACTTACTTTTGTATTTTACTACCAAATTTTTCTACACTGGTAATATAATAACTGCATTGCATGTTATAATGATAAAATGATAATGTAATACTTACTACGTTACACTAGGTAAGTATATAAACACTATTACATATGTGTATAGTTGGTAGTGTAGTTTGCCTGTACATTTGTATACATAGAATAAAGTGTATAATGTCATTACAGTCATAGCATTTTCTTTCACTCGTGTGCATTTTAAAGCCACCGCATCAAAACATCATGTCTTGCACAGAAGAGCCGCACCTGATTATTATATAATGGCTAATCCGTCAAGGCTTTAATGATGTGCCGCTTAATCTCAGCTGCATCCTCAAACGACAAAGTGAAGATTTCTTATTAGGATGAAACTTTTTTTAAAAAAACCTTCACAGTTACGTCAAATATTTTTATCTATATACAATGGAATATTATATTTCAACTTATTAAATAGGTTGTGTAAAAGTTTAAGTTGATATTATGATTTATGGCAAAAATGGTGTAATATGGTTGTCTGCAGTATCATATTTATTTTATAAAAACGTGAATAAAAGGAGAGATTTGTATTTAAAGTCTGAATTTTGTAAATCAATGAGCTGTGAATGGGATGTGAATTGGAGATAAGAGAAAAGGGCGTAAATATAATACCTCTAACTATACTTTTTCCTTCTTCGCAGTCAGTGTTCCGTGAGAAAGGCTCGTTTAGCTCCCACCTTTCTTTCTCCACCTTTTCTCTCACTAACTCTTCCGCATTCAACTCACACACTCACTCAACTCACCTATTCCTACATTCATACACTACCTATACCTGTAAAATCGTATATCTGGCCATCTCACACACTCAAACATTACAGTACTATGTGGATATACCACAATCTCAGTTCTTTCACGTCCACCATAGATTTCTCTAACACTAACACTATGGAAGGATTTGTATAGCACATACACACATTGGCAGTAATTCTTATAGAGAGAAAGAGATGAAAAATACACAAGGCAAACCCCCATACGTACATTAGTCAGAAATACTACAATGGCAAGCCAAGTACATTCGTAAATCTGAAAAAGGGCAAAATCTCAACTAAATTCTTGAATGCATGCGTTTGTCTGTGCATGTAGTATCCTACGTAACGTACAGAACAGTTATAACTTAGAAAACATTGAAATGGAAAAGTATGAAGAAAAGATACGCTACAATCTACAATAGTGGTAGGTACTGTAGACAAATACAATGTAATGTAATATGTAGTTCAGTCAGACAGACGAGCTCAGCTCAAAAACACTATCAACACCAAACTTAAGTAGATATTCTTCTATTCCTACGATTCTTCTATTCTAGTTTTCTAGTAGTAGTCTTTTTACAAACTACAAACACAATTCCTAGTCATATTTCCTGTGTCCAGCCTTCGTGAATATTTCACGTCACTTCATTTCACTTCACTTCACTCCTCGTCCAAAAAACTACAATATGCCTTTTTATTCCTCTCTTTTTCCTTGTGAATACAGCAAATACAGCCACATATCTGACTAGCGCAGAAGAAAAGAACAAAATCTCCATGTATTGTATATTCATTCAACCAACTATTCGTTTCTCTCTCTCTCTCACTCTCGTGTAAATGTAACTGTAGTTGTACTTGTATTTTTGTAGTCCTTGGCTCTGTATCTCACATTTGCAGATACTATATCATCAAAAGAATAGCACATTTTGCTTTTTTGCACTGAAATGACATGACTGCTTTCCTCTCGCTTTTCCTCCTCTCTCAACTGATCTGAGCATAATATAAAAACTCATAATATATGCTTGCATTCGTTTCCTTCGTTCTCTCTCTCACTCACTCAGCACCAGAGAACCATATCATTCTATCACATCCAATTCCATCACTTCACATCTTATCCACTTTTCCATCCACCCTTATATAATATATGTAATAATAGCACCTACAGATACACTCTACTTATATATCACACACACAAACACACACACTGTATTCATATATTCAAACTTGCAAAACACAAACACAACTGTTTTGTTACTATGTTCTCTGCGTGTGTGTGTATTTGTACATTTTCACAACAATATTCCGTCTAGACTACACAATATTACATTTTTCTCATTTTTTCACACAACACATCACTTTTCTCTATTACATATTATATTACATTGTAACAGTACTGTGCAAACATTGGAAATTGCTCCATATCCATATCTTCTTACAAATCCGCCCACTGGTCCTGTCCGTCCAGTTCTACTTGGATTCTCAACATCAACCAACAACAACTGAACCGGTATGGTCACTGGACAGATGGACGAGTGCTTCATAATAATACACACAAGTGCGTATAATATTTACATAGCGATATTTTATGTTATACACACACTTATCCAGTTTTATATGTACATGCATAATGGCAATATAACAGTATATATACATTAGGGATATATACATGAGATCCCATTATATTTTTTTTTCGCCGTAATATGTCCATAGCAATGCTGAATTGAGCTGGACTTCCATTTGTATCTGTTGTAACGATTTCCGCCCACTTCATCTTCTTCCATTTCAACTCTTCTCAGTTCACCAACAATCCTATTCTAATACAATAAAGAACTTTTGCCCTTCCTTTCACTCGCTACCTACCATATCTATTATGTGCATACATATACCAAGCGATTTTATACATTCTGAACTCATCTATAACATTTATTCATCTCTTTTCAACACAATTGTAAACATTATTCTGCTACACACAATACACAATTGTATGAATAAATTCTACAACAATATATCATTTAATGGCATTCATTCCATTATATTGCCAGGACTTCCAGAAACATCTTTTTACATAGTAGGTTAGGTAACCCTTCTGTGTCAACATCATTTATTGTGCAACTTTTTTACAGGGTGTACCTTCAACTAGTATGTAAAATCTTTTCTATAAAAATTCATTCACAAAACTTTAAACCGCTGTACAGATATAATCAAAAAATGTTCTATAAAACATACATGTACCAGTTTCAAAAGGACAATTAGTAAAACAAATGGACGTGAATTCAATATTAATTGCTAGCATTTTGTGAATGAGTCAAAATCAATGAAAAACTTAGTCATTGAGGAAGTATGTAAAATCAAATACAAGTACAAGTTTGTATGTTATGTAAATTATTGGTAACCTGGTTAAATATGCCATAAACCTGGTTAAACGGCTTTGACTCCTATTTGTCACTGACATTCAGTGAAGTCTCATGTCCAATATTTTTTACATGCTTTTTTCAATGTAACTTCCCAATGCTTGTAATGTGCATATACAACCATCTGTGCTATGTAATATAGACCAGAGTGTAAGATAAGTCTCTAATTTATTGTGCTACTATCTGTAACTATTGGAAATAATTGTACAAAATGTGAGTTATAAAGATGAGGGGGATTGGAACGGTAAATTGTAGTTGGATAAAGAGTGTGGGTAGCTCTTCGGTGTGGTTCTTGAGGATATAGAAATGAAATGATGATACGTTTCTTTATGTTGGAAGGCACGAATGCCCAATATGAAGAATAGTGAAGTAATTAAAGTTCATTATTTCTCCTCTATCTCTCTGTCTGTGTTCCAGATCCAATAACTGATAACTAAATTGCTCTCTTAAAGTAATTTTCTTTGGCGGAGTGCTCTGAAGGTAGCTCTCATGTATTTTAATAGAACAATTCAACTCGAGAAAATAACAGGTCATAGTGCTGTGTGATCTCTCCAATGTATGTACAGACACACACAGGGGTAGAATCAAAAATCAAACCACCACCACAGATTCACATTATATAGTACAATCTCATTCTTTCCTTCTGTTTAATTTCCATCTTGAATATAAATACACTCGAAATTAAATTAATCGATTCATCCTTCACCCGTGTACAGCCTATTAGTATTAGTGGTACAGTATATAGACATGCAGATACATACCAACTTAAAAGTGACCTTCTTAAAGTTATTGCCTTACCTGTATTGTACTCTGTAATAATATTATTACCACTACATAAATCTATTATTGTTATTGCTATATCATTTTTAATTTTTAAACCCGCGTTTATTTAGTTAGCGAGATGCCTAATGTCTAATGGTAGTAGAATAAGTAATAGTAACTATAACTTAGAGGAATCACTGTAGACAAATAATAATAAGAGATGAAAAAGAAGATAACATACTGTCAGTCAATCAAACCTGATTTGCTCCGGGTCAAATGATATAAAACATCAAATCTAATCAAATATTACGTACCTACTACATAGATTCTCTCAACGTAAATTATTTTGCTTATTGTAAATAATGGCTCACTATTCCCAAATTTATAGGTATAGTATTTAATTTCTGATACGTAATTCCCTGTGTCTGCATTGTGGAGAGTCAAATCAAAGTCATTGTAGTGTTAGATAGCCTTTCCTTCAAAAGTAAATGGAGTTATTGAATTATTATTACATTTTGAGTATAGGTTGCATTTTTAAACTTTTATAGACTAAATCATTCCGATTACTTAAAATATTATCATTTTGAATTTGTTGAATCATTAATATTACAGGTTCTTGCTTCATATAGTCATTGAAAAGCTCAATAAATGTTTACAGGTATTTTTTATGTTTGTGCTTCCCGAATATTCCTGAATTTTAATTAAGTTGTAATTGCTCATAACCTATTTGTTACGGGTCGGAATATTACAAGGAACGAAATGGTTTAAAAATTCGCAAACTAATGATGCGTGGTAATAAAACTAGAGCAATTATAATGTGGAAATACCGGATACAATAAAATAAAACTACACTGTGTAAGAACTATGTAACATAGGAAGTTCTCCTGTATGAAGCAATGTAGAATGTTTGAATTGATTTGAGACAGACTGTATTACATAACAAGGTCTTTACAATGCATATGAGATCACATTCATGTAATTCAATACAACAATGTATAAAGCCATACATATTGATACATACGTGAAAATAAAAGCCCAACCCAAGTTAAATATTACCCTTGATATTTAATTCCACTACAAAGTTATCTTCTATCAAACACGTTGGAATGAACCTTTCATTCTTACAACACCTAGTCATATCAATATCAAAAGCCATCCATCCTACAAAACACCAATATATCGTACCTTCTAAATCAATAGGTACATGCTACACTCTTATACACGATAACATGCGAAAAATACCTGTATATTCCTAAGTGCATAATATATACTTTGAATATTGATTATATTACATAAGGTGATTTTATGTTATGTGAGAATTTTTACTACTTGTATGTATGTAGTATGTAGCCCGTTTCAGCCAAGAAATAAAATAATGCGTGATGAATAGGAAAGAAGATGTATGTACAAGACACAAAGATATTGGTATACCTAATGAAATGAAATTGAGCAAATACAATACACACATGCAGAGAAATTGCTAAGTCACAATGCAAGCAAAAAGATTCATAACAGTACGTGAGTGAGTGTAGTGTGTGTATGTGTATAATATTATTATGTACCTATGTAATAGTTTCAGAAGCAATAACACATGAAGAAGAAATAATATTAAGCTTGAACCCATCAAAGCGTCTGTCTGCAAACAGTGCAGATATTAAAATACCTTAGAAAGAATGAATACTAAAAAACAAGGCTTTCCAGTTTTTCATTAAAATAACGTAGCTGTAGTACAGTCTCTGTGTGTTTGTACAAATATATGCAGACAATATAGAAAAGTACATAGGTACGTAAAATAAAATCCTTATCTCTCGTATTAAAAGTTAGCATTGCCTTTAGTGGTAATGGCAATAGTACCAGTCAAAGTCAAACAGGTGCGTTTCGCATTTATTTTACATACATACAATGCATTATACCTACACAGAAAATGTGTGTTTCTTTTATCCATCTCTTATCCTGAAGAGTCTCATCCGCACTCATCTTACTTGGCAAATTGTATTTGTATTTACTGTGTGTGGGTAAGATGTATATAAAATGAAATGTAAAGCAATAGGTAATGTTTGGTTAAGTAAGTCCAAGTCTAAGCATAAAGTGTCCATGTATTTACTGATAATAATTTTGTAACGTTATAATGCTATAACTCTGAGGCAGAGTGATAGCTGATGATAGACTGGCAAAGGAGAAAAACACAAGAGATGATGATAGCACGGCAAGAAAAATTAGTCGAGGAACTGGAAGGCGAGGCTCAGCAGCTACAAATCAACCTTAAGTATTTTGCACTGTCAAGTCAGTTTAATGCCAGTCGTGTTTGAAGTTCCTTCTTTTTCGCCTTTGTAACACATATACATATTCAGTATATGCGTGTGCTAAACTAGAGGTATAATGGTGATGACTTTTATTTTTTACCTACAGACTTTTGCCAACGTGAATTCAATCCGACTTCATGAGTCTGTTTGTTTGAGACGGAGAAGCAGTTACATTTATATAGAGTAAGAGAATTTCATGCTACAGATATAGTGCAAGACACGCTATGTGTATATAGTTGTGTTGTGGGGTTAGGTAAGTGTGTAATGTAAGTAAGTGGTTTGAGTTGACTAGCACAATAATAAAGGAGTAACAAAGTTGAACTGACCAGCAACTGACTGAGAGAGCAGATTAGCCAAGTTAAGTTGATCTGATTTAATTGTGAATGACTTGGCAATTGAATCGCTTTTGATAGTACTAGTGGAATCGCGTGTATATATGAACAAAGTCACAAATCCAGTCACAAACTTCACTTGTCTTGTCTTCAGGAGATCTCTTGTATAATATTATCTGCAAAGTACATAAAAATCAATTCCGGATTAACTTTTAGTTTGCATTGTTATATTAAATAATGTTACTTTGTGTCGTGTTGTCATAAGTATATTCTTCTCGTTATACACTCACAAAACGTGTAGCATTTTTTGTGTGTTTGTTTTGTAAGTAGTACTACTAGTCGTAGTGGCAGTGGGTTTTACAGTACCTGCATGCACCTACACATAATATTCAATCTACAAAAGAATATTTTTAATACAAGATCGATGTTCACATAAATTAACGCGTTATATTTTATATGCTTTTGGCGTATTTCTTTCTGGTTCTCGTTTTTATTGCTTGGACCGAGTTTTTTAGCAAGGCACCATGCAGTTAGTTAAAGGGTGAAGTTAGCCATACACACTCATATTGCATACCTATTTACCTTAGGCTTTTGCAGCTTGTGTAGGTATTATACTCCTTAAAGTCGAACAGGACTCATATAAGCGTAATAACACAACAAGAACAATATAAAAGTCAAGTTTTATCGATTCTAGATGCAAAAGACGCTAAGTGGACACTTGAACATTCTACATGCTGTTTATTCTGGTAGTTGTGTGTGGGTTTGGTGGCTGTAGCGTGTTTGTCATTGCTTGGGCTTCGTGGGTTTGTCGTTGTCGTTGACTTTGATAAAACTTTGTCATTCTAATAATATTCAGTTTCTTTCATATGTTTGCTCCTAGTATCTGTATGTAATAATCAGTATGCATACTTCGCATTTCAAGACCTTATGTATTATCATCATCGTCCATAGAGTACCTACAGTATATATGTACATAAATGTTAATATCCAGAGCTGGCTTGCATTAAAGAATATTATGTGTATTTTGTGTGTGCTGTAAGTTTTTGGGGTACTTTCAGTTAAACCTCTCCTCTCGCCATCAATTCTTTGTATTCATTTTGTATGGCACTCAGAAATTTAACTGCACATGATATGGCTATGACACTACTACATTATTCCTCCATTCAAACTGTACTGCTCTGACAATCAGCATAGACTCTCACTCAAGTGTCATTCTACTCCAAGAGTCATAAATCCAAAAGTCATAAGGTTCCAAAACGACCAAGGACTTTTTGACGTTCCTGCACACAACCAACAACACTCTCCAACTCGCTTCCACTCTGCATTGCATTAAAGACTGTATTCTACTCATATGTATTTTGTATACATCTTGAATATATAAATTCTAAAAACAATATAGGTATAGGTAATAAGCATTAAAGTAATTCTTGCTGTACAACAAATCACCAAAAATCTATAATTTCTAACTTAATTGATTTATTCAATTGAGTCAAATCATTAATTAAGGATGTCAACCGATTTATCTAATTAATTTAGTTGAAGTGAAATAATAAAATACTATACTAAAAACAAACGGAATAAATTCCGGGTAAAGGATTTTAGTGTTAAAATTTTCCGACTTTGGTAAACTGGAAGCTTTACTAAAATTATGCAAATCCATGTACACGATACACGAGTAAGGATTGATACGTTTACATCAACTTAATAACCTTTACAACTGTAAAGGAAGTCCCACAAGTTAACCACAACTCTTTGTACTGTGGACGAAAGATACGTTTTGGAAAATCTCTGTGAGGTTCATCTTCATTACGAAAGAAGGTGATCAGTGATGCAGTAAAATGCAAAGTCATTTTCATCTTTGCTTCAATTCATGCTCTCCTCAACAATGCTAGTAGTCAGCCACGTTTTTTAATTTTCTCAACTCATCTCTCTTGTAGATGTATAGGGTATATCCTAATTCCGTCATGGCGTACCTACTGCTACACAGTACATTATAAGATGAACGTTGTAAATCACGTCGTTACCCTAAAAATCACAAAGTTTTACGAAATTCAATCGTTTCATGTGATTGCAGGAGAGCAACACAGAATATAGTGCAGATGCACACAGTAAGGTTCCTACCAGCTAGGAGTGGTAGTTTTAGTGTATTATTCACCAGTAAATAAAAGAATGTCTTTGTTCATGTCATTTCCCTGCATGACGACATGTTGTTCGTATGGAACAAGAAGTACTTGCTGTTCGTCTTTTGTTTACTTCAGAACCAAACAGACTGAGCCGTGATTGCGTACACTAACTGTGTTTAACAGCACCACGCAGTACACAAGAAAAAGAAATGGACACAATCAATCTGAGAACAGATACATTTATATAAACGTGTAGCAGGTACAAATACAATATATTATGTAACACATGTACTTGTATAAATATAATGCATATGCTTATACACACACATATATACTTCCTTTTAGACTCTTTAGAGCTTGAGCACCAAAAGTTTGCCGTATTTGCTTTAGATGACTTTTACGCAGTTTTCTGATTACTTGGAGACATTAGGCGTTATAGCGTATACTTACAGAAGTGTAGTGCAGTGATTCGTGACTAGTTACACGTTACACCATTCATTTTCAAAGAGCATGGCATGGATTTGTAATACTGTATATAAAGTGTGAGTAGAATGGTCGTGTAGATACATAGGTATATCTTATACTCCTAATGTACGTCTGTATTACATATAAAGAAGCGACATGCAATACTGCAGTGTAAAATAAAATACGGTGTGTGATAGTCTGACTGCCATCCCAAAGCAAAGTTTCATCCGAACATCTGACGACTTCTAGGTAGAGAAAAGAAAAGCTTTCGACAAGACAAGACAATCTAAACACACTTAACATTTCATGTGCCTTCGTCTCGTCGACTTGACTTTGGATGCATTTACTAATTTATTTATTCAACGCAACCTTTTTCTTCATTGTATTTGTATCCTTGCTATCTCCATAGCTGTGTTGTTGTGCACAGATACCACTAGTTTCTATCTTTACTTTATTTTTTAGACTGATTGTGTGCTTTCTTTCTATTTTTGTTTGGTTTGCGCTAAGTTAGAGCTGCAATTGCACTTTGCCCGTATTTCTGTTTACAGTGCTTTCAACTGACTCAATAATAATGTCAAAGCGCGTTTGTGTAGTGTAGTGGTGTTGGTAATATATGTAGAAGAAGAATGAATGCCATGGCTAAACTAATAATAATTTCACACAAAAGGCAACCACACAGGGACTGTCACGTTACACATTGTGATTTACATAAAATATTTCACATCTTACTATGTCGTGTTATTATACACCAGCAGTACATAGTACTGTGTATATATGGTTATAATGGTACTACTTAAGTATTCATTCATCTTCATTCAGAAAAGTACACGATAATCCCATAGAAGTAAGTCGTTAGCCACACAAGGCTACAAGCAATTATGATTATTATTATCATTACCAGCTCTACTACAATTACGCTGTAATCTTTGAATTCACACATTTACACGTAAGAGAGGAAAGGACACTTGCATAAATAAATAAATACAATGTAATGTGTTGACTCATTGAAAATGTTTTTATTTTCATACAATAAGTTTCCTATGTATGGCTTTGTGTGGT
Organism: Pogonognathellus longicornis; assembly: GCA_034694085.1. Lineage (NCBI taxonomy): Eukaryota > Metazoa > Arthropoda > Collembola > Entomobryomorpha > Tomoceridae > Pogonognathellus > Pogonognathellus longicornis. The sequence continues at coordinate 93,782 of JAQFYB010000059.1, forward strand.
TTAGTACAATTATAGGCACTGCACTGTATTTTTGTATGGGACAGCATCTGTTGTATTGTATTTATATTGGTACATTGCATAACATAAGTCGCCATTTCATATTTTCACGAGTGTGTGGACTGAAGAAGTGCATATACGTGATAATAGTGGTACTTATAATAAAATATGACTATTATTGTGTTAAAATTCATTCGTACAATATGTACTTGTATATTTCCTAAAAGTATTCTTTTTACATTCTATGTATGTATAGTGCAAGTGCAGGGTGATGTGAGTGTTAAATAGAGTTAGAGGGAAGTTGTTGCTTTTTTTCCTGTACGAATTTTACACAAACAAACTCGGAGTGATAGTCATAACACAAAAGACAGGGTCTATAAGCAAGACATCATGAGAGATAACTAGAGATAAGGTTTGAGTTAAGAATGATGAAGAGGACAGGGAAGTGAGTCTCTTAAAATAGAGTTGAGATTATTTTCCCTGCATGTTTTCGTAAACAAATGGAAGAAATACAAAGGGTAGACAAGACATGAAGAAATGTTCAGAAATATTCCTGCTATTTAAATGTATGCACTTCTCTCTTGTATGTAAAGAGTACTTACAAAGATGCTTTTTTAAAAACAACTCACATGTCATGACATGACTTCCCTCTTCATATTATTACACCAGATCTACACACTTTTTACAACAGGCAGGTAGTGAACTCATAAATAAATATAAACGCACCTGACGCCTTCCTAATGGCCATCTGAATGGCTTCCACTATTACATCTTATGCACAAGTACAGACACAACAAAACTCCGTATGTGCACCAATGTCCTGCTTTTCTACTATTTCACTTCATACATCATGCAGAAAAGAATTCTTTTCTTTTCCTAACAGGTTTTGCTTGTAAATATAAAAAAGTTATTTTAAACATTACTATACTGCACACGTTAGCTTACAATTAGTACAGATACACTTAAACTTTTTAAACTTTAAATCAGACCATGTAAAACATACCAATAATATTTTTACCCAATTACGATGCAGTAAAGAATATATTTGACAGCATTTTTATAGAATCCAACAAGAATTGCCTATTACCGTAAAATACCTTTTAAAAAATGAAGAACCACGTTTTGTGAATACATGAATGCTTCACTTTGTCGTCAAATTCAAATCCCGTTGTTCTTGTTTTACAAACAGTGATTCATCAGTGAAACAAGGGGAAGGATTACCTATGTACTTCTACATGAGGTATAACTTGAAATGAGTAGGGAGGTAGTTTTCGTTTCAGTTTGTCTTTGGTTCTTCGTTCGGCCTACTCATATATTATTATTATGATTATGAATAATGCAGACGAGCCTCAACCGCATACCCATATCAACTAATGCTTAATATGGTAGGTATATACAACGAATAAATGATAGCAGCCCCACAAGAAGCTACAAACTTACAAAACACAGTCTTTACCGATGTCTTGAGCTTTAGAGTATGCATATAAATTTTATAGACATATGCCTACATGAATACACACCAACTCAATATAACAGTATGGGTCGGAGAAGGGGAGCTAGAGTATACGCACACAGTACGATATAAAAAGTGACGATTCCTCCCCAAGTTGTTGACTATTAGTCAAAGCAGTTGATGAAATGCATTGTAAAAAACTGTGTTGTTGTTGTGTATGTCTGTTTAATATAATATGTAACAAAACGACGGCATATTACTTGCATGTTGTAAGCATAGGAGCACAATACTGTAAGCGTTGTACTGTAAGTATAAGTAAGAATCAAAGAAAATGTTGCTTCAAGTAGGTAGATACTTTATTTCCCATTAGGTCTTTCCAAAACTCTCTGAACGAAACGAATCGATTTGATTCGGACTCTCCGAATTTTCCCACAACATTCTACTTACTAACGCCAGCATTGCATCGTTCCCCTTTTACTCACGTACAAAAGAAATGAGCGAAGGACAAAGTTGTCAGCTAATATATGGCATTAATGCCATCAAGAAAGCTTTGTGTAGGTATATAGAGCCACAAACGATCATTATTACGTTATTACTCCACTAAATAAAGCAAACGCATGGAAAGTGAGTGTATCTCTTCTTATTGTCTTGGTATGCCACAAATTTGTCCTAAGAAAAATTTATATACCGCAGAAATCAACTCAGAGTCAATGTTTCATACTACAATAGGTACCTACATACATTATGCATTGTACGTTGTACTCCTTCTTGGCTACTAATTATAAGGAGAATTCCAAAGCAACATAATATGCATTGTTCGTACTAGAATAGTATGTACAGTTTTTGCTTTTGCCACCTGTGAAACACAAATTGCTCAGAGTCGAAGGTCTTGTAAGTTAAAGTCGATATTCATAAATGTCGATCCACTTTGAAATTTATAATGCCACTTTGGAAAACTAATGCTACTATACCAGCCATAACCTGAACGAACAACGAGGATACGCCATAACATAATCAAATAAAACCTAAACAAAGATAGCCATTTAATAGATACACACACAAGAAAACAATTCAATCTGTCTTCAGTTGCAGCTACCATTTACAATTCTGCTCAAACTTTACTAAATTATACAACAACACACATTATATCACACGTATACAGGTGCATTCACAGTAGTTCATCTAGTTTTATACACATTATACATAAAGAATTGTGTTTGTAATAGTGACTTGTCAATTTACACTGACATGGTACAATTACACTGACCAAACTGGATTGTACATACGTATGCATACTTTGTCTATATCATTCATGTGGAAACATTTAATTGGAAAGTTATCACACCTTGTATACACTTATATACGAGAGCACCGCAATAACTATGGATAAGAATAAGTGTAATAATTGTAACAAAGGAAAATATAAGGGTGCATAGCCCTCACACACAACAACTCAGGTCAGTCATAATCATAAAATTGCGTCCTTACGAGAAATTCTGTCAACAGATCAACAGTTCAATAGAAATTCGATATATCATCTAGCAGGAGCAGGAGCACCACCCGTAACAACATCCACCAACTGCTTTATATTACTAGCAACAGGTAATTTTTAATAATAATAAAGTGTCTAACGGAAAAAATAACTATGATCATTACGCATGTAGTTAATTAACATAATATTACAGTTTAGAATGTGGAGAGATAACAAGAGACGAGAGAGATAGCGTTAGAAAATATTATTTGTATAGAGGAAGTGCACAGGGAGTCGAGAGATCTTTGCAAATGTGAGGTGAGACAAAGCCAACGCGCAGGCACCACGCCAAACACATATGCCAAGTCAGCACAACACAACCATCCACTTACACACATATTATACATGAATGCAATACTTAAACGAACATACACAGGTACAACAGTAACTAAACTACCCGTCCAGACAAGTATCCAAGTTGTACAATTTTTAGTAGGTAAATTGCTAAACCTATTTAATAAGTTCGATTCGAGAACAGATAGGCCAGGGTCAAGTT